>JAGDQP010003497.1:73911-93390 GCA_022664845.1 Lepisma saccharinum | reverse complement strand
GAATTTATCGTGAACTGCTGCATTAAGTTTCTTATAACTGGGGTTTTGCCTTTTTTTCTCATATTCAAAGAGGATGTTTTTCGATTGAATTAATCTATACTGTGACCTGACAGATGAAAATTTCCTTCGTTTCTTTTCAGGGTTCTCATTGTGTGTCCAAAACATGTAAGCTGCTTCTTTATAATCATCGTCCAAGATGTGTTTTTGTTTTTTTGGCGAAATATTCTTCACCTGAAGAAGCTACAGGTGTCGGAGACTCTTGATGTGTTTGAGAACCTTGCAATGTACTTGGAATTTCCTCATCAGAGACGTCATCACCGTAGTCTCCATCATCGCTTTCATCACTGTCACCAGCAAATCCAAGAGTTCTAACTTCTTCTATGATTTCCATCTTGTCCTCAAGTATCTCCACTATTTGTTTGTACAATGAATCTTCATACCTATTCATTCTCCTATTAACAAATCCATATTTCTCATACAGAGCATGAACGATAGCACCTGCTTCCATTTTCTGGAACGAAAAGAAAAAAAAAGAACTTTTATTGACATCAATAACAGGAGCAAACATGCACAAGGACATTCATACACGAATAAAAGAAAGCGGGATATCAGGCGCAGAGAGGGATATCATTCTACACATTACATTAATTGGGAGCAACGTACGACGTATTACCATCGGGGTAATCAGCAAAACATGGACATCACAAGCAGCTAAATTCGCTTTCTATTTGAACTTTGACCAGCCATAACCTTTTTTTTTACTGGAGCTCTGCAGCTAGGATTTCACAGGTGTACTATACTCGTCACTAGCTTCAATTTAAGGTATCACTTGATGAGCAACTCGAGTCCTCACTTCGGGTACTTTACTTGTGAGATGATGTTGTTATGAAATTATGTGAATCATTACCTAAAGGTAAAAACTATAAAGTAATAACTGACAACTTTTTTTACCAGCATTTCTTTGACTGAAACGTTACTCTGGCAAGGATTTCGTTTCCTTGGAACCATCCGCTCCAATAGATTGGAAAACTGCGTTTTGGCAGAAGAGAAGCAATTGAAGAAGAGTGGGCGTGGATCCTTTAATTGGAGAACAAACTATGAACATAAGATGTGTGTTTTTGAATTTATTTTAAAGCCTTTAGGCAACTATAGCTCAGGCCGCATGGATGATGATAGTGTTGCTGAAGTTATATATCGTGTGCTACCTAGAATAGGGTAGCCGGGCTTCAAGATAAATTCCACGGGCCTTATGTAATTTTGTCAAAAATGAATACGAACAATTTCCTAATTAGGAACATTCAAACCCAAAAGGTGTTAAAATCTAATAGTGACCAATTGAAATATGCCCCGGAAGCTCCAGGATTTGTCCAAGTAGACGAAGACTTTATCGATGGTTTTCGGAAGTGTGCAGATTACCCCAAAGCACCAAGACCAAAAATTAAATATCACTTCAGGAATGAAACACAAAACAGCTAAGCTTCTGCAGCTGTTGAAATATGTGTCAGTGTTCCGCGCTATTGGAAACCAGGACTCCCCGTAGCTTGAAAAATGTTTCCAAACAGCGATTGAGCAGAAATAAATTGTTTCCAAGCGAAAGCGGTAGTTAAGGTGAAGTGCTTCCCGTGAGCAAAGGAACAATGGCGATACGTCTTTAAGAATTCAATCGTCGAGAGAGTAAACGCTAGCATAAACATGGGTGTTTTCAAAAGCCATGTGTTACTTAAGAAAAACAACAATTTCTCTCGAACGATGTGATGAATTTAAAAGCAAAGTGTAGTCTGCAGGTTTTTATGTTGTGTAAATAATTATTAATCTTGTCTTTTTCTCACAGTGGAGAACCATTCGAAAAAAAACTTTTGAACTTGACGAGGAAAAATATAGTTAACGACAAAACTGAGTAACCTTCAGAGTGTTTAAAAGAAGATTGTCATTCGAGAAATAGGTATATGGACTATGAACATTGAGTAATCTCGAAAGCAATCTCTTTCTGCGAAGCCTGGGTGAGATGTGACGTAGCAGTGTTGCTATTTGTATAATTAATATAATCAGCATATCATTATGTAAATATGAGAGTGTGTATTCTTTATAAATGTTATTATGTAATTTCTTTTACTACCCCCCTTCTCTAAGGTCGACCTACCCCCACCTTTCACTCTGTTCTATTTCTCATCTCAATTTCTGTCATTGATTTTATGTTTAGCTTATAAGTTGGTGATTAACAAATTAGCATGTAAATTTATGTGAATTGAATTTATGATATCTTGTAGGATATACATATCAAGGCTAAAAAAATCTTGGAAATTCATTGATTTAATGAGAAAGTACTATTGGATGTAAGACACGAATATTTTATTTCATTTATAATTTTGACGTATATGTATATTAAGCCGAAAACAGTAAAATTTGTAGGAGCTGAAAAGTCAGTTTTCTGTCAGTTCAAGTCCCGATAAAGGATATTCAGTTTAGTTTCTTGGTTGAGATTTCGATTTGCATTATCTTTCCAGAATTCCGTACTTTGATAGAAGCAAAACGCCTCTTGCCTCCACTCTCTACGATTTTTGCTTAAAAATCCAAACTTGTAAATAATCAAAATATATAGTATGTTAAATTTAAAAGTTGTTTGGTCAGTTATTTATGGAAAATCGTGCCTTTCTTGTTCCACATATTATTGCATTAATTTATCACAAATTCTAGTCCCGTGGTGGAATGTTTGGTTGAAAAGCAGCTCTGCCCAAGAAATACCTTGCATCGACTGATCTATCCGGCACCAATTCAAAAACAATTTCTTAAAGAAGAGACTATAAAAATCAAAATAAAAAACACATAACAATCCTTTTCCGTTGGGAAATTTTCCCTGTGCGGTTGCGGAGAGGAATTTTGGGTATTCTCTGTTGGAATAATTTTAAAATATGATTTAAAACTATAATATCTGAGTATAGGTTTCTTCTACCGTTATATTCGGAATATCTAAGATGAAGATATTTTTGCGAGATGATCTTAATTATAGACCCGTATTCCTCTAATTTGTCACTCAAAAAGTATCGGGGATTTCACTAGGAATAGAATATATAATGTAACTCTGAGGATCAGGAATTTTTAAAAGCTATTGATAATTTATGACGTTCACTACACGCAGAAAATTTTTCACTGAACATCCAGTAGCAGTCAATCAAATGTTCAGTTCCATATGAGACATCAAAACGTAAGGTAATGCAACTGAACATATTTAGTTAAAGGTATTTAGTGAACGGAACAATCTGTTCAGTAAGCAGTGTACCAGACGTTATAGTGCCTGTTACTGGACGCAAATATTAAAACAGTATTGACCAGCGAAAAAAAAGGAAGGCCTGGTGTGGGGATCGAACACACGCCCGTCAGAGTTGCTTATTCATTGTCCAACACTCTCTACCCCTGTCCCACCGTTTCTGCTGTTGAATGGAGAACATTTTATTAGTCCTTTTATGTTACGATAACAATTTCTGGAGTAAAGACACTTATGTAGACTTTAATTATTCGAAACGTGGAAATTGTATTAATTGATCCTGTGTTAGAATAGAGCTATGAAGAAGACTGATACATAATTTTACAGAAGTAAGACACCTCAAGAGTATCATAATGACGTTTACTTTACTGTTCGGGTCGAATTTCTCAAACAAACTGGCTGCCACTTTCAAAGACATTCAGTGAATATACTTTCAACTGGATGTATGGCTGCAGCAACTATAACCGCCCAGTTACGTTCTCCTCATTACGCGTTTGTTGCCTGTTACTGTTAATGTTTAGTAACATGTTGCATAATACATAGTAACTCATCAGACATGTTTTGTTGGAGTTCAACCAAACATCGTTCAGTTCTTGGTACTATATTGTTCAGTGTCTGTTACTCTAGGTTTAGTTGCGTTAACCGGAACCCTTTTTACCATTTGCGTTTCCCTGCATGTACTATACAAGTTGGCTCTTGTCCAGTTCGTAGTACCAGATGTTTTGTTGACGTTACCAAAAAACCCTGGACTGGACTTGTTCAGTTAAAATTTAAGGATCGATTTTTCTGTGTATAGCATCAATATAATTCACTGAATTATTACATTCACTTACCAGGGTGTGTCATGTGTTCGCAGCGTTGGGTGGCCCCGCCCACTCGATGCCGGAAAACCATGTGCAACGTATACAACAGGTGAAGGTGGTGGTGGCAGAAAGCGTGTCACGTGTCTGTCTGATCACAGCGCTAACGGTGTGTGGGAGGAACTACGCGTTGAATACACAGTTGACAGGACAATGGCTGAGGAGAAACTTGTGTGTCGTGTGCTTCTGAGCCATTACTGGACAAAATGGTTGAATGCAGCAGCAGAAGCCAAGGAAATTTGTGCCGTAGAAGGTGAAGGTACTGTCCACAGCTAGAAAGTGGTTTCAACGTTTTCGGTCTGGTGACACTAATCTCGAAGACAAGCCCAAGAGTGGATGCCCTGTGACGACGGATATCGGTGCTCTCCTGAACGCTATTGACGGAAACCCAGGAACCAGTACCCGTCAGCTCGCAGATGAGATCCAGACATCACAAACCAGTGTAGTTCGTCATCTGCATCAACTTAGGTTTCGCTCCAGGCAACCGAGAATTCAACAACGTGTGACCCTGTGTGAAGAACTTCTACGAAACCCAACTAACGACAGGTTTAGGCGGCAGATCATCACGAATGATGAAAAGTGGATCTTTCTTCGTTATCCTGACACCGGGAAACAATGGCTTCGACCAGGTAGCGAGGGGCAGCCAGTGGTTCAAAGAGTTCTGTTAGAAGAGAAGACAATGCTGTGTGTGTGGTGGAATTTCGAAGGTCCGGTGACATGGATGGCGTGGACATTTTACCACACACACCCCTACAGACCCGACCTTGCGCCATCTGATTTCCATCTGTTTCGTTCCATGACACACTTCCTGCGGGGCAGACAATTCCATTCCGTGGATGATGTGACAACTGGCATTACTGAGTTCTTTGCTTCAAAGCCTGCAGCCTGGTATCGTCAGGGGCTTGTGTCACTGGTGGAACGCTGGAGAAGGACCATACAGTGTGATGGGATGTACTTCGCCGAATAGGCTTCTGTGGTACAGGGAGAGGCGGGTGTGCTGCACTTATCCATGAAAACGCTACGGACATATGACTCACCCTGGTAATACACGGTCAACTATTTACTTTTGAAGGTACCTTCACGTACATTTTTCGTTTATACGGACATGGTTCAATCGCAAGAAGTTCATTTTCAGCTAAGCTCAAAAATCGTAATTTGTGCTGAGGCTAAATTTGGTTTCGAACCAAAAGAATCAAAGTCAATATAAAGAGTATTTTCTATAGAATATTTTAACCACTGATTTTCATAATCTTCTCAAAGATCAACACAAAAAAAAAATCACAACACTAAATACGATGTAATAAATTCACAAGGTTCTCAGTAACAGATGGGCGCAATATAACAACTCTCACTCACTCAGTCGACATACCAGACGAAGCAGCGAGCGGAGGGACGAACCACACCACACGCCATCTCGAACCAGAGTGTGTCGCTACGGCGCAACACACTCCTCATCGAACTGTTTCGTTTTAATTATATAAAAACCAAGCTTTAAACTTTAATAGTTACATTAATATTGCAAAATAGAATATTATTGCTTGTCATTGCAGAAATTAGAGCATCAGTTAATCATTTTGGACTATTTTGTGGTTATTAACATCTTCTTCTTGATCTTATTTCTTAATGTTTTATGTGCTTGGCACAAACGGATGAGTATGAGAATAAAATTCGCACAAATTTAGTTTGTTTAATGAAAATAACAAAAATCTTATTAAGCATGATTATGAGTTTTGGAACGTATTTGTTACCCTTGTTATTGACGTAGCTTACGAAGAAACGCTTTAATGCGATATTGATAATTGTTAATAGACGTACAACAGTCCTTATAGTACAGTAATATTGTATTTGTTTGCAGTTATGATGTTGAAAATTTAAAAGTTCTACTGAGTGGCCAGAAAGTCCTTTTACACCTGAACTAAATGCGTATAACAGTGTAAGATGGTAAGCTATTTAAGATTTGAATCTCCCATCCTGATCATTGATATGGCAACAGTGCTCTTCACGTGAATTGCCTCGTGATTGTCGAGTAACTGCCTAGTGACTGCCCGCGGAGGAGAATAAAGTCTGTGTGTTGACCAGTTCATTGTCTCGCCTTTCTGGGTTTGGTGAAGAACAATGGCAGATACCAACGGCTTCACTTTAGAGGAGCGCTTAATGACAAGTGTGTGGGTCCATGAACGGAAGCACAAGAACGAAAATGTGACACAGGTGATGAATCGGTTTCGTGAACGGTTCGGTAAGGAGCCACCATGTCGTCAGCTTTTGATCACGTGGGAGAAGAAAGCTTTTTGCCTGGGAAGTGTTTTGGATGCCCTCCGCTCTGGCCGTCCATCACCCCGAAGAGAAACATGTGCTGAAGTTAGTGCGACACTGATGCGTTCACACTGCAGGTCGACCAGAAAGTGTGCTGCAGAACTTTGAATTAAAAGGAGCACAATGCAACTCCACATGAAAATGTACTTGGGCCTGCAAGCATTCCGGTCAATGGCCATCAATGAACTAACGGACGATGACATAAACCTCCGGCAGGAAGCATGCAGGATCTTGTTGGAAGCCTTCCCCACCATTCTGCTCGGAAGTGTATTCTTTTCTCTGATGAATATTCTATTTATCGGAGTTCGCGGGATAGGAACATCTTCATATGGGCAACGGAAAACGCACATTTTTACCAAGAAATTGAAAACAATCCTCAGCACGTCATGCTTTGGGCGGGGATGACTTAAGAACACATCTTTGGTCCTTACTTCTTTAAGGGTTCCGTGAACCAGGTTACTTATCTAGAGATGTTGAATGACTGGCTTCTTCCACAGCTGCAGAATTTGGGCATCAACGACACGGTTGTTTACCAACACGATGTAGATCCCGCCCACTTCGCACTTGCTGTTCGTGAACGCCTGGATGAACTGTTCCCTGGCCGGTGGATAGGACGTGGGTCCCCATATTCACCAGCTCTTTATCCTTTGCCGCCTTGAAGTCCGGACCTTACGACACCAGACAATGCCCTGTGGGGAATCATCAAATGATACGACAGGAAAAAGTGGTACGTGGACAATGATGTTATGCGGGCAAGTGTGCTTAAAGCCTTCCAGCATGTGACACCGCAGCTGCTAAAGCGGACGAGTAGGAGGACATGGAGGCGTATCAAGCTGTGCAGGTGGTGCACATACGATCGTTTTGGACAAATAACTGTAGGTGTTATTAAAGTTAAAATGAAATAATTGCATGTGTAAAGTGACTTTCTGGCCAAACTGTAGGAAGTTTTCATTTATGAGCAGAACTCCACTTAACTTCAGCCAACAAACGTTGTGTTCTGGTAGGTAAGGCATCGAGCTGCCAACTAGCCGAACCATGTTCAAGTCTTTCTGGGTACCATCGAATTTTTTCTTCACTGGTGCTAATCAATTTCCTTTAAATAAAACTTTGTCTAAATAAAACTGTTTGGGCTCTATTTGAACATTTTGTGTTGTTAACCAAAAAACAAGGATTTTTTTTTCTGTGTAGAATATAGTGTCTTTTACATCACCTGTTGAATGCAATACAGTAGGTGTTATTTGGGATTTGTTTCGGGGTCAGTCAAAAGGACTACGCGGACCGTAGGTTGGAGACCACTGGCGTATATGATCTAAACCAGTGGTTCTCAACCGCCGTTCTGCGGATCGGTACCAGTCCGTGAAACTATCGTACCGGTTCTCGGCAAATTAATACATTTAATTATTTAACACTTATTTTCTAGATTTTCACAATTTGAAACTGAGATTGAAGTTTACATTTCCTTTCGAAAACAACTAGATTTTGAAGATATACAGGCATTTGTCTAACGTTAATAAACCTCTAATTCACTTAAATGTTTTCCGTCCGTGAAAGTTTTTCTCTGCCGGTCCGTGAGAATTAACAGGTTGAAAAAAAATTATCTAAATTATGATGGATAAAGATGAAGTGGAATTGATATCAGAACGAGAGTGGATCATTCTTCTTGTTCAGGGGCTACTCTGAACTACATGAAGACAAGGCAGAGGCCCTGTTAGAGCATTGGTGATTACTGTGCAAGATATGATGGTGCTAGATAATCAGGAATGTTTGGCAAATAAAAAAAAAATGGTAAACTTTATTTTATATGCGCCAGTCAAGTAACTTTTGACTTGGGCCTGTCACGATTTTACCCTTTACATCTAATTAAAATCCACGAACATTCGTGCCCCTGCCGGAATTCGAACCCGGGATCTTCGAGTCATTGACCTAACGCCTTAGACTTCACGGCTACCCGGTCGGCTTTGGCTAATATAAGGTTGTAAGATATGCATAATCTGAGTGATCTGGTGGCAGTGTGAACTGATATACTGTAGTGTGTATGATGGCTGTCCAGGATGTGTATTGTCCATTATATTGTATGGCATAGAAGAAAGTGATTGTGTTGGAAGCGTTGAGATATAAATTTGAGGTCAAATGATTCAAGACAATTGTTGAAGTAGATGTGGGAAATCAATATGACCATAAAAGTCTCGGGTTAGGCTAGGAAGTTTGATGCGATATGTGATTCTTAGCGCATGTCTTTCAAGGACTTTGTAGTTTATGGTAGATTTTGGAGTTTGCGTCCATCTATGCAGTGAAACCATATGCTTTCAATCTGCTACGACTATCCTTTGAAGCAATACCCAGTTCTAACGACTATAGTCCTGTTATGACCAAGATCAAACGTAAACGAATCAACAGCATTGACACTATACTATGTAGAACCCTTCAATAACTTGAAGAGGATAACGTACATTACAAAATACTGCGATATATTTACTTCCAAGATAGATCCTTTGATTACACTTATATGAAGATATTGAGGATCGATTCTTTTCGCGATTGTTGCCAAGGGATTATCGCAATTCTCACCTTGAAGCCAGACAAGGATAACTGTAATATAATAGGATATGAAGTTAGAGGTATTGATACTATTTGCATAAAGGAAACAAATGTATTAAATTGTACTTTATTTCCTCCTTTGAAACATCATGTTACAAAATTAATTACATAACACAATAACGTTACAAATGTTATTACAAAATTTTGTACACATATTTTAATACAGGCTTTCATCAATTTTAAGATTTACTGGGATTACCGTAATAATGAATCCAATATCAATTTTGTAAATATTCACTGTGCCTAAAGAAGTTCAATATTAATAAATACTTCAGTTGAAAGAAACATATAAAGCTATTTTTCGTTGTTATGTGATTTTTACGAATATAGACTTCGATATAACATTGTTAGTTTATTACTTCTTCTATGGTTTGTACTCCTGTTTGAACTTTAGTTATGATTATATTAATGTAACTTTGTAGAAATGTCCTATTTTAATTATATGCATTTATATATATTACTTTGGTTATACTTGTACTGTACTCAAGTGTTTGTACTTATGTTAATTTTTTGTGTTATCTTTGTACTTTTATATTAATTTGTACTTATTAGTATATTTTGTGTATATTTTATGGTTTATGGATGCGTTTTGTTTGTAACTCTCATGTCACTTACTTTTGCTTTGTACTTTAGTCACATTGTATACGTACTATCAAGTTAAACTTTACTTCATACTTCGCGAATCTCTTTACTAGCTAATATCGACACATCTTGCAATCTTCATATTTAAAAAAGAATGAAATTTGATTCAGTAACTGTGAATGAAGTACGTTATGATTAGAACTAACTCCGTAACATTTAAAAGCACGTTTTTAGTTGCCTTCTTGGAAAGAACATACATAATAATTCACTTTTAAAATAGTAACTAAATTGTTAGTTATAGTTTTTAATAACCAAACACAATATAACTGGCTGAACGTTTTTGATTTCCGACATGATTTAATGCCGATTTAAACTTGATATTGGGATGTTGATGTTACTGTAGAGAACGATGCAAGGATATTAAAATATAAGATTTTTTTAAATATAAATATTCTATGTTCTTGCTTAAAATAAGGACGACAAATATTCAATATATTGTTTCCAAATATATTAAAGTTCTGTGATTCGAAATAATTTTATAATGGCATGTATTTAGGTTTATTATTAAACAATATCTGATGATTGTCCACCAGTTCTTATATTAAATATTAGTACAACTGACCCTGGAACGGAAGCTGGTAAACTAGTGTCTAAATTATCCTCATATTTTGTTAATTCAAAGAATTATAATTCAGTTTTTTGTCTTGAAAATATCCTCGAGTCAAAAAATAGTATTACGAACTTTCCATAGAGTATTGGTAGTACAACCTTCAGTATAAGCATTGTATGTCCTTTGCCTTCTGCGAATCAATTTCATTGAATTTAAACAGAAGCTTTTATATCTGTAAGTTTCAAACAGAGTGACACAGTGATAATATATCTTGTCAATTATAATTAATAATAAATAGCTATTTGCGCGAAGTTCGAATTATTTCTCAATCTGCAAATACAACTATACACCGTATATTATAAAGATATAAGCAATTCGATACGTTATAGTTTTGACGGGTACTTCGAAATGTGTTGTCAGTTAGTTGCTTAATCTGGAACTTCAAATACAAGTTCGTACGTTGAGCAAAAATATGTCGTCTTTACAGGACTGAAAGAAATTTTCCAATAGGAGAAACGATTCTTTCCATTATTAACTGAGGTAGTTTCCAACACGGAAATAGTTTGGCAGTGAGCGTTTCCAAATACTAACAAAATATGGAGGAAGTTTATGTTCAACTGTGAGTACGCAATTTAAAGATTAACCATCATGATATTTCAGGATCTTATTATGTAGGTCATTTGCACTTTTCTCTATTACCGACATTTCGCATTGAAGAACTCTAACACGACACACGATAAATGCAAAACTCAACGATCGGCAGATCGTTTCCGTCTTAATAGAGTGTGCAATAACAGTATGATAACACTTCAGTTCTCTTGGAACACATACAACCTAGAAAAGGAGAAAGAAGTTATTTTACAATGGCAACTTGGCTAAGAAAAATATATCATAAGAAATGTCTTTTGCAATAATGGAGCTGAAACACAATGATACAATTCTAGAGTGATTTGCCCATTTTCCAATGTTTAAAGAATAAACCTTTGAAACTATTGTTGCCCGCTGAAAAGTCGAGGTTTCGATGCATTTGCGTAAAAGTCTCCCAATATGTTCAGTTCATTGTTCTCAATGGTCGCAAGTCTTGATTTGACTCTTATGTTGCAAAAACAGTTTCAAAATGGCGGTTGAAGACCAAATCAAGTGCTGCGAAATTGCGATTATTCATATAATAAATCAGATTTATCTGTCATTTCTTGAAAAAGTAGTGACCAGATTTTTTTTCTCTCTAATATAGTGCAAAATATTTTTCTAGGATTTTATTTGATAAAACGTCATTTTTACCTTTCATATCAATAAAAATGCTAGTTACGCATGTAATGAGTATTAGAAAATAGATTTGTTTTTTACCTGATTAATACTTATTCAAATTATGAACAATGAATAAGACACTGAAGCTTATTGTGAAACATTTATGTTATATAGCAAACGTGAGTATTGAGAGCAAATTATGTGGCAAATATGTTCGAAATTCTAAACCATTGCTACAATAAAAGATAATTACGTAGAAAACCCATGTGAATCAAGAACTTGCGCAAATCTCTCACAAGTCTTTATCGTAATGAGTATCATCTATGTAATGAGTATCTTCTATGTCTGAAAAACAAATTCCAACAGCTTTCCACGAGATTTAATCAAAATTATTCCATCCTGACTTAGGGTTTTCAGTTTTTTTCCACAGTCACATCAGACCAATGCCATAATTATAACTACTAACTAAGGCCCTAGCCGAATATCTTCCAACATCCTTACCTCCACCCTATCCGGGCCTAAGCCTAAAGGCCATAAATAAATTCAATCAAAAATTCATCTAAATTATTCACTAGAACCTAACTCAATGAACAATATACCATTTCCATTCCTTTTTTCTCTTGCTACGAACGTGTATATTACGTAATATTAATCAGGTAAAACTATCTTTAAAAGTAGATATTAAATCTTTCTCTATTGTTACGAAAGATCCAATATGTAAAGGATCTTAAATAACAAGAAATGTGTACCAAAATTATGTAGTTCCTTTGAATTATGATTTTTTTATTTGCGGCATTTAGGCACCTACGGCTCAGGCCGATTATGATTTCGTGTGTCTTTCTGATACTCGAAACTTGGAGAGATTCAAGTTTGTTCTAACTACGCATAGTTATATTAACTCTACTGCCATACATTACTAATGTTTACATACAGGTGAAGCGTAATAAGCGCACTCTACTCCAAGATATGCCTTACAAGCTTCTATCAGTTTTATACTGTACCTTTCGGTAGGAAAACCTGGAAATTCAAATGAAAATTAACGCTTATAGGTAAAAAAGATTACATTTCAAACATAACAAGTTATGTCAAACAAACGAGGTAGACATTTTAACTTATCAGCTTATGAGAAATGCGAATTAACGCATAGTCGTTGAGAATACCTGCATCATCTTTTGTCGTACCATAGATCTGTACAAAATCAATGGCTTACACTATGAAACTCAAAAACTAAGAAAATGGACATATCAACTTTTGTCATATCACCCTAGAATTTAGACACCATGACTTCATATCAAGTAAAATTGTGTTCGCGTTTCAAAACTAAATTTAATTTTCTGTAATTGGCTACTAGTAGTACTTGTACGGACCACTTTTCTCAAATCGAAGAAGGATTACAGTGTTACAAATGAAAATAACAGGAAAATAATGTGATTTGTAAATTTTATTGATTTTACAGCAGAGCGTTTTAAATGTCAAGAATTATCATTGCCTATCTCAGCACATCAAATAAAGATTTACATGTAGCAGACGAACTATGCATGTTATCTTCATGCATGATAGCTTGTTAGAAAGGCCCTTTAAGGAGCTAACTGATGGCACTCTTATCTTAATTTCACAAAAAAATGGACAAAGCACGTTCTTTTCCTGTGGTATTCAATTATAATAAATAATTATTATTATGAAATAAAATTGGTACAGAAAATGCAACCTAATTATTTTTTTTTTTAGTTCCACTTATCTAAACTTCACTTTTTTGATTGATTTAACTTATTTCTCTTTATGAGGAATTATATTATAAAAGTAGAAGAGAAGATCTAAATATGGGCTATGGTCCAAATACGGGCTAGTAGACGTTTTAGCTTTGTATATGCTTGTGTAGTACTGGTGACTGGTGACTGGTGACAAAAGTTTGAAACAGTTCCCGAAGGACGAAGTTGGTGGCGGAATTCAGTTAGCGACAAAGAGTTGGATGTGGTTGATTCATTTGTATGTTGTGCCTGTTTTCAACAGTGGAAAGTCTTATCAGGCATATTTCTGTTTCAGCTTATTAAACACAATAAAAATGGAATAGAAAGAATGGAATAAGAAATCGGTCAGAGCCTAAATTCAAGGTACATCCGTGCATTTGCCAGGTGTGACTGAGAAAAAACATTAGTATGCATTAAGAATATTTCATTACGAACTAGTATATGACAGAGATAAGCAAATGAATCCGGTTCCTGATAGCATTGAAACTGGATAACCGAATCTTGTAATTCGGACCCGAATTCGTATGTTGGAAATTTAAACTGAGGACCCGGATCTGGTATTTCGAACTAAAAATCCGGATCATCGAATGGGATTCCCGGATTTGGTACTCGGAACCAAGTATCCAGATTGTCCTATTGGATGCCCTAATCTGAATCTTCTATCCGGTTCCAAGATCGGATCTATGTACCCGGTTCTAAGATTCACATCCTAGCATCTGATTCAACGATCTGGATTCTCGGTTCCAGCAACCAGATCCGATTCCTTAGTTTCAGTTTAGAAGATTCGAATCTAGCTCCCAATTCCAAGATCCAGCTACCCGGTTCCATTGTTATATGGAACCGGGTCCGAAGAGATTTGCCATGAACCAGAAATTAAATATATATATATATATATATATATATATATATATATATATATATATATATATATTTATTGTTCTTGGCAAATTCACAATATTTCTTTGCTTTGGATATGCTTTGCTTTTCACATGGCGTTGTAAACGTGATTCCTGACATGAAAATCAGAAGAAGAAAACCTAGACCATCGAGGTTGCACAAATGCTTCGTTTCGGCGCTTTAGGCTGCCGAAAGCGTGGAAAATGAACTTTAGAGCTTGGTATTTCCAATACCATTAACAACAGAACTGATGCATCATGGTAGAGGAAAAGGTGGTAATATGGAATCCTGCTGACATTATGGAACCTACTAATAACTTAATAACGACTAGCTGAACCCTACTGGCGGCAGTGCGAAATAGTTCATTATGCTCCTTCAAGGGACGTAGTTTCACTTCAGTCACTAGTTGTGTCTCCTGCGTGAGCAAGAAAGGATTTTGTTTTTCGTCTATTTTCAAAAGTTTCAGAAGGTACGTAAACACTTGGCTGTTTTCAATTGTGTATGAATAACTGTTACCTTTCGTAGTCAAATAATTTACTCGTAATGTACTATCTGCACGGTGATACACGTGTTTATTATTATTATTATTAAGTGCTAGGCTTTAGTGTTTTCCAAGATAGTGATACTTCTATTATGGAACTGCATGGTGCTGGTAATATGGACCCGGCTGCCATGTTACATGCACATTTTTCATGGTGCCACAGGCAACGGTCGTTCCAAAATAATCAAAGAAAATGCAGACTTGGGATAAAGAAAATAGAATTAGGCAGTCATTGCTATCAGAGGTAAAAAATGTGGGTTCAATGCCTCATGTGTAGTTTATGGTATCACAGCGAATGTACAGGAGCTGAAAAAGAAGTTTATGTCTGTGACTTCTTCCGGTAGAGAAAAAACCAATAGCTATACTGTAACTTTTTATTTTTCATTCTTAGTATAGTTCTATGTGCATTGAAGAGGTCATGTGGAAGGTTTCTGCAGACAGTTGGAAAATCAAAATTATTTTTTTCTTTCCATTTTAGCATTATTCTACATGCATTGTAGAGATTGTACTCGATACTTTTGACAGTAGAGGAAAATAGTGAAGTTTAAGTTTTTTTTTTCCATTTCACTTGTAGCGTTATTCAACCTGCAGAGGCAAGATTATGTGCGCAATCTTCGAAGAGAGAAAATCATCAAAATTATCTTTTTCTTTTCGATTTTTAGCATCAGTCATCATGTATCGTTAACCAGCAAAGCTATGAGAACGAACATTTAGTTGTTATTTATTTTCTTTTAGAGAGAAACATTTATTTTTAAAGAAAAAAACAATGGGTTCTGTCTGTATTACCAACACTTTTTACAAAATGACTAATCTGTACTTTATTACGAAAATTGTAATTTAGATTTTCTTATAAATAAATTACTGTAAACTGACATTAACAATGGGCAGACAATAGAGTAATGTACGCAAGCACACTACAACTGAGAAAATTGAGCATCTAGTTTATAATAAATTGCTGGAAAACAAAGTATGGTTCCATATTACCACCTTTTCCTCTACTCTTAGAGACTTGAAATTTGCTTTATCAGAAAATGCAAATTCCAAAATTGTGCGTAAGGGATTCCCCAAAGGAAAAATTAAATTCCCAGTAAATTTCTGAAGTAAAGGTGGATCGAAATGCGTATGAGTGGGACTACTTTCCACCAGGTAACAATAATTCGTTTGCGCCAGGTCGATATCTCAAGTAAGTTTCCTTTGTGGGACGATTTTTTAAAAAAATGATTCGCGGTTGTATAACAAAAGAAGTAAGAATTGCATGAATGAACGTTCGGTTGTATTTATCCGTAAAAGAGACCATCGTTGTCTTGTTAGATGATTGTAATTACGTCTATCATCTGTACTGATACGAAAAGAAGTATCATTCATACTTGTTTCGACCCACTATTTACTCCGGAGAATGTCTGGAATTTCCCTATTTTCTTCGGGCAATCCTTTGCACAATTTTAGAATGTATATGTATTTGGATAAAGCAGGCTTGAAATCTTTGAGGGTACCATGCCGACTCAGTTCTACTCTTAATGGTATTGCGAATATCAAACTCTAAAGTTCATTTTTCAACGCATTCGGTGGTCTGTAGCATCAAAACGAAGCATGGTCTATGCTTTTCTTCTTTTTATTTTCATGTCAGGAGTCTCGTGAGGCGGTTTTGTCGGTGTTATTTTGCAACACTCATAAAGTGGACCCTGAGTTTTTTGTCAGTAAGACCGGCAAACATCGGGATGGTACTCTCAGCTTAGGTTCTGGCTGACTGCTTCTTGCATCCTTTTCCCTACCCTATAACAGCCTGAGCCATAGATGCTTAACGCTAAAACCATAAATAAAATTCAAATTCTTAATATGTATCATAAATGCCTTTTCTCCGCAGGCATATGACGAAAATATTTTTTTTTATCTCGCAATCCCATTACCGTCCCAAATTATAATCTTCATGGTAGTTATAAGGAAATATGACCAACATACAAGAATGTTCTGAAAATGTTTTAGATTTCCGATTTTGAGAAAATCAAATTTGAAAATTCTCGGAAAACAAACGTTTTTCTTGCAACTCCATCAAGTGACATATCAAACAAAAGCTTATTACAAGAGCTTTAAAATGATCCCTTTCTCAGCTCGGTAGCACCAACCGTTGATGAGTAATAAGAATTTTTGTAAATTAACAACACACACAATTTGACCGTTTTTGTGGGTTTAGAACGCTAATACACGTAGAACAAAAACCACTGAGTCGAAAAAATCTTTTTTTAATAAAATAATAATTTTTGGCCTACTTCACGGGCACAAACAATAAACCAAAAAGCATAGAAATTTCAGATGGCGAGGTAGAGAAGGTGTGTTGAATTGACGAGGAATGACCCATATTTAGAAGTCCTTGAGGTAATCTACAGTCTCCTAAATTATGAGAAAATGATTAGTTCTCAAGATGACCCTTATTTCATTTCCTATATTTATGTCACATATCATTCGAGAAGTTTGTGTGCAGAGATCATAAAGTCATTTTTCCCATCTGTTAAACAGCAATACTTGCCCAAAGACCATAAATGACATTCAATTTTGAAAATCAAAATTCCAGCTGTCAAAGTCATTGCAACATGCACTAACAATTTGAAACAAAAATGTGATCTGAATATTTACGGAACCTATCCATAATTGTATGGATCACTTTCAAGTACAACTAATCGTTTATTCTGTTGAAGGTACAGGTTGTGTTGTAGGAACAACAGAAAGTTGTATATAAAACGAACGCCACTTCTAGTGAAAGCAATTTGTATGACAAAACATTCTTTAGCCACCCGCATAGCATTGTTTTCTGCCGAGAAGTCTTTAGAGGGAAAGTTTCTAAATTAGTATCGACAAGTCTATCGTTACCTGGTTAGTACTGCTATTAGAATCCATAGAGATTCTATTGGTCCCTTTTCCTCTTGTTCCCTTTTCCTTTTGCTCCTGCAGCTTGTTTTCCCCGTGGGTTCCTTTTCCTCTTGTTCCCTTTTACTTTTGATCTTGCAGCTTGTTTTCCCTGTGGGTTCCACTCTTCATCCACTTCATTAAGTTCTTGGTTCTCTCCTGTTACTGGTTCTTGTTGTTCGTCCACTGAGGTGGATGCCTCATATTTCTTAGCTGATGAGCTAGTTCCTTGCCCCTCTCCTAGTTCATCCCTGTAAAAGTGAAAAGTTCTTAACCTACGAGAAGGATTATCAAGACTATCACCAATTCCTACTGATAAGAATACATAGCAAATTAAGGACAAAAAGCACTAATTTGTGTACACAAAATGAGACTTGGCCTCAACTTAGTGCTGGCTAGAAGCTTAGCGGTCGATTGTAGAACTGGAGGTATCAACAAAACAGTTTGTGTTCTTCTAGTTACCATAACGGGTTTCGGATTGACTGAAGTAACATACAAGTTCAAAACATATTTCCGGCCATCTTTACTACGGCTTTCTACGGTTTTACTTAGTTTCTCGAGGTCATGGACATGCCTCGAAGGACATGGCTGCCTCCTTTCTCATTATTTTTTATCCCGAGGAGTGTAAATGCTTGCCACAGCATTCTTAAGACTTCTGGCGAAGCCGTTTGTCTGAATCCATAAATAAATAAAAATTAAAATTAAAGGACAATAAGAAGCGAATATTTTTCTAGGGACAGTGCCGTACCTAAAGAAACTCTGACTTAGAAATAAGAGAGACGGATTTAAGAGGAATGCTTCCTAACTGTAAAATGGGTTTAGAAAATCTAAAGTATGCATTTGGCAGCCCACTGTCTGGTATGACTTTGGGTAAAGTAGTAGCTGATGATGATGTCCATAAACCACCTTATAAAATTATCAACATCGCGAAGTCGTACTATGGGAAAATTGACATATTTAACTAAATATCTTCGTATTCAATTGAGCAATCAAACTGAAACTTTACACGGGTTACTATACAGGGTGGTAAGGTTACGGACCGACAAACTTCGGGAGGTGATAGTACATTGAAAAATAAAGAAAAAAGGTCCAGGCAACGGGGGGGAGGGGGGGAATTCCGAAGCGTTACGGAGCTACAGCCTGCCGAAAGCTTGGGAAAATGAACTTCAGAGCGGATTATTGCGATGACGAAAAATCGGAGAGTAGGCGGTTGAGAGTAAATTAGAGGAAGTCACACCCGGGCTATCCAAAAATGCATATTGGAAAATTCTACAAGCAGGGCGCAAGGGATTCCCCAAAGGAAGTAGGGATTCCCACAAAGTCTTCCAAGTAAAGATGGGTCGAAAGGACCACAAATGGGATGAGTTGCCAACAGGTAACAATAATTCATTTCCGGCACATCGATATCTCAACGAGAATTAATGTTATGACCATTTTTATAAAACAATCCGTGGTTGCATATCAGACAGGGGTGATAATTAAAGACAGTCAACGAGCGTTTGGCTTATTTATTTGCAATGAGAGGGACTAGAGTATCCAGTCGGATGGTGGTGAGGACGCATCTCAACAGCTGCAGTGTAGTAAAAAAAGACGTCCTGGTTGGTCGAGTGGTCAGTGCTATCAGGCGTCCGTGATGTCACAGCAGTCTTGCATTGAAGTCCGCCTTTAAAAGAATCAGGTGTATGACTAAAGCGTAACAGCATGCAAAGGATGGACGGAGGGGAATAGTTAATGAAGAAGCACATTCGGCTGGTTAGTAGGAAAAACGCAGTGTAATACAGCAGCCAAGAAGGATGACATGGAAGAGAGAAAACAAACACGCGTGTGTACTAGAAATCATGTGTAAACCGATGCAAGGCAAAACGTAGAAAGTTTTCCATATGATGTCACAAGCTTAAATAGTTCAATCTGTCTATTCT
>JAGDQP010003497.1:0-73511 GCA_022664845.1 Lepisma saccharinum | reverse complement strand
CCCCCCCGTTGCCTGGACCTTTTTTCTTTATTTTTCAATGTACTATCACCTCCCGAAGTTTGTCGGTCCATAACCTTACCACCCTGTATAGAGGAAAGGGTGGTACGATAAGCCTTTTTCTAGTGTAACTCACGCAAAATGACAAAATATACGCTGATATGTTTTTTACTACATTCCACTGTATTTTTAACGATAAATAGAATGTTCATTATAATAAAAAAATAGTTTACCCAAAGTTTACATTTTGTAAAAAAAAAAAAAAAGAAGAAGAAGGTGTGTGTAATATAACCCCCTAGTATAATTCGCTTCTTACGGGGTGTGAAACTGAATTAAAATGAACATTTTTATCTCGAAATAGTTCGCAGACACTGGCTTAAAAAGTAACTAAGGAAAACAAATTTGAACAAATGTACAAAAATTTCGACTTAAGTAGCGCTGACAATATGAACCACCATGTTTACAAAACATAAGAAAATAGTTGATTTTACCTGTCAATTTATTTGAACAAACAAACTTGTAATGAGTAGCAGAGGGCCGATTAGTTATATTTTAACAGGATCTATTTACGAAAATCGCATACCTAATTGTACATGTATGTTTCACTACTAGCACATTCATTATGTGCCCATATCACACACATTAAACATTTCACCCACAGTTCACACATTTCTTCAGAAAAAGACCCATCACAAAATAAACACACTGGGTCGCCTTTATAGGGTTTTTCAACCCCGAAAGAAGGTTCTGAAGATTCTTCAGAACCAAACTGAGTCACTTACGTCATCAGCAGATTTCTTCACAGAAATCACAAGCTTACACGACAGTTCAGGTTTCTTTTTAGAGATTTCTTCCTGTCTGAGATTTCTCCCTTTAAGAAGGGGGCTTAAATTACCAGCAAACGTAGGAGCTCATATTTCAACCTTAACCACAGTGTTCGATTTGCCGTGGGGGGTGCCGGGGATTTTCCCTGGTGCGTGAGAATTTTATCCGGTTGTTGATTTCGAATATCATCCCAACCAGGAATAACATCTTTTTATTTCCACCTAAACAGGTAGTATGTTGCTAGTTACCAACAACCACTAGTGTTAGTATCCCCCCTTCGTAATTTGTCACAAATCGAACACTGCCTAGCCACATTAAAAATCAACAGTATATAGTCTAAACACCTTATCACCTATGTTTTAAACGGGTATACGAAAATATTCTTTACACCTTAGATAAAGCCCTAATCGTAACGCTTACGTAATATATAAAACTATATTGTGTAACAATACGCAAAATCATACCTTAGAATGTTTTCAGAAGGACTATCTAAGTTTGTTTTTTGTGCACTATCAACACATCAACATATGTTGAAGCTTGACATAATTCATAATTTTTTATGAACTTTTGAAAATCTATGAAAACGTGTTTTACGCATATTGGATGGCCAATATCTCTGGTGAAACACAATATAAAAATTTAATTTCTTCACACGTTATACATTTATGTCAGAAAAAAACTACTGTAAAAATCTGAACTTTGATAATTGAATTGGAAGGGAGATACAAATTTGGTGCAAAATTGGGGGGTGAATAATGCTCGGGCTCGCTTTTATAAATGTTACATTACCACCAGAGTGCCCAAGAAAGATATGAATACGTACAGTAGATCCTGAAATATTCATGTAAGAGAGCTTATTTTATAATATCTACTGTTCAGTGTCAACATGGCTGCTGCGCATGGTCTTTTTTCATTCCATTACGCAACCAAACTTTTGGCAAAACGTTACCACCTTTCTATATGTGTGTGAAGCGCTTATACAGCTGCCTGCATCTTACTTAAGCACTTCAATTATAATGACAGTAGTAAAATAGGAATTCTGATACTATCAGCTTAACTCATAAGTAATGTCGTATGTGCGATAGCCGCTGCAATAACGCCATCTGACGAGCTAATAGTGAAATAGACGACATGTGTCATAGCTGAGTCATATAGGACACTTGATTGTGCAGTAGTGTGTAGAAGGGGACGATGTACTCCTCCACGTTTTGGAAGTGTGGCTTGAGTTTTGAGTTTGATCATGGCAGTGTCGGAGGACCACATACGGCATGTCAAGCTGTATGAATTTCACCACTGAGATCCAGCCAGTGTAGCGGTACGAAACATCAATGCCGTATTGTCCGTGTGGTCAAGATGCTGTGGATGTGTGAAAGTGACAGAGCTGGTTCCAGGGGTTTGGGACTGCGGACACCAGCCTCACCGATAAGCCAGGAGAAATGAGACCTGCGCAGCTGGACAACGATGCCCTGCGAGCAGCGGTGGAGGCAAACCCAATGCAAACTGTTGAAGAACTGGCTAGTAAACTCAATGTTATCCATTCAACCGTTCATCATCATCTGCTGGACCTTTGGTACTGTCGAAACTCGGAAAATGGATACCCGATGAGTTAACGCCTCAGCAGCGAGTTGATATTCCGCTCACCCGTCAAACATGTGAGCCAATTCTGGATAGAATGGTGACAGAGGATGAAAAGTTGGTCCTCTACCGTAACATCACACGCAAACGGCAGTAGGCACCTAAAGGGAGGGGGGGCAGGAACTGTGCTCAAACAGGATCTCCGGCTATGAGTTTTTGCCACGTAACGAAAACAACAATGGAGATGTCTGCTGTCAGCAGCTTACGCCCTATGGACTGCATTGTTGGAGAAACGTCCTACTCTGGTTAATTATTCAACAAATTGCAAATTCGTAACTCTCTTCAAACTCAAATATCAAAAGTTCAGATTTCTTCCGCAGTTTCTCCTGACGTGTGAAGAAATCAGATTTTTATGTTTTGTCCCGCCAGAGATATTGGCCTCCAATATACATAAAATTCGAATTTTTGGAATTTGAAAAATAAAATATTGTTTTTATTTCGACAATCACACTTGGATGACATTTTGACTAGTTCGATTTCGTTATAGGTTTTTTTATGCAGAAGACTAAAGTTTTGGAGCATTGTTGGACAGATTGTATTTTGTTTGAATATCCTATAATAAACCAGTCCGCAGATGTTACATTTTCCGTAGAAATTTGCTAACACTAATTCTGGTATGTACCGCAATAAAAAAAATGGCCACCTTTAATCAATCGGTTGGTATAAAAATAAAATAATACCTGTTTTGAACTATTCTTGAACTATTTGAACAATATATATTTGAGAGGGGTCGAGCAATTAAGCTGGTCGATTTCAGATGCATTTTGCTCTAAACCTTGATTGAATAGACTTTGAACTATTTAATTTGGATAAACACGAAGTACATGATACTTTTTGGCAGCGTTTCTCAACGTTTTTCATGCCGCGACCCCCTTTTACTCTGTCTTCTGGCCGGTGACCCCAAAAGCACTTTTCTTGTTTTTAATAAGCTGTTTCGTTTCACCTTGTGTGTGTTGAAGACTTCAGAAGGTTATTTAATACACACAGGCACACATAGACCCCTCGCGACCCCCTTGAAAACAATTTGAGACCTTCCTGGGGGGTCGCGACCCCCATGTTGAGAAACCTTGCTCTTTGGTATAGGTAAAGGTGCCCCCCCTAAGCAAATACGAGCCTCCCCACAACAATTTGTCTGGCTACATCTCTGTGTAGCTTGAACACGTATCAGACCTCGATAGTCAAAAATGACAATCTTTTGTAACTGATATGCAAGCTATATAAGGTTTAGACCAGGCTATAATGCTTTACTGGACAGGAGATGTTTCAAATATCTCTAAACTTTGGTTCTAGGTACGTAGCGGTCTAGAATACTGAACGCTTACATTTTAAGTAAAACTATATACGTGACAAGGATATTTTAGAAATTCTGGTTTTCTGATTCTGTACGAAACCCGAATTTACTCGTAGAAAGTCACACACTATTCAGTTAACAGTAATTGCAGCCATTTTAAATTACTATAAAAATCAGTTTTCTTCTGCCGTAATATCCTAACACATGAAACGAGATAATGTGTTAAACTGTATAAAAGTTGTTCGAGGCAGAAAACGTTTCAAACTGTAGTAATTTTGACTTTAAAATAAAGAATCGCAGTATTAAGGTTTTGCTTTCGAAATTCCTTATATACAGAGGTTTCAATTTCTTGGTGCAAAATATATGCTCTGCTTTTTAAGCAAAATACATACACACTCGTCCAACAGAATTACATCATTTTTTATTATAATAAAAAATATTTTCTTCTAGGATCAACGTTAATGGTCATGTGGAAATCTATTATTAATTTGCTCTAATAATTGTTACAATTCATGCCCTGACTTACGTTCTATTGGAACCAAGTTTGCGGTAGCTCCAATCTGGCACCACTTGCAGTGTGTGACGGCGTCGTTTGCATTTCTGTACGACAGTATATTCACTTTCGTCGTTAGCATCTGTTGCTGGTGGCTGTGGCTTCTCTACTTGTTCGTTTCCTGATGACGACGCTGGTTCTTCGTGAATTGGTGTGATATTTGTGGGTCTCAAGATGGAGTGATCACTGTAAAAGTAAAAAAATATTTTTTTTAAAAATATTGGACAATTTTCGGACAGATTTACTTATTCAAAGCCAATAATACTTGATAGGCCTACCATGTCTTCGGTAGCAGGTGTAACGCAGTCACTGTGAAGGTTAATTTAAATGTACGCCTAGATATGCTATGAAACATTGACACCCCTTTCCTATTTCTTATGGCAGTTCTTTTCGCAGAACTTTTTGTCCAGTCGTCAAGCAATTTCTACTGGATCGATTTTCATTATTAATATTTTTCTTTAAATGTTAATATTCATGCCTATATATGTTATCATGCATTTCATCCGCAGACATATTCCGGGACGTCGAGTTCTGTGTTGTTAGCCAAATTTTGAAATCCATTTTTCAATCGCTTCCATACAGTTTAACGTAACCGCACCAAACTTGGCATTCACATTAGTCGACACAATAGAACAGTTGTGTACAGCACCCAAGCCCCAATTTGTCAGTGTTACCAACCAATTACAAAAATTAATATTTCAAATTGCTTACATACCATTTTACAGATCAGCACAATACTTGGCATTTAGGTACTTGGAGATCAGAGAGGTACTCCGGACGCCGCAAGAGTCACATTCATCAGTGTTGCCAAACAATTGAAAAAATCCATAATTCCTTGCTTACCGTTGAAAAGACCAGCATGAAATTTGTCATTTAGATATGAGGACAGATCACAGAGATACTCGGGACAACCCATGCGTCACAGTTATCAGCGCTGCCAACCATTTTTGTTTAAATCATTATTTAAATGCTCCTATACTATTGGGTATATCAGCACCAAACTTGGCATTTCGGCACTGAGAGAAACAAGTGACGTACGCCAGGCGCCACAGGCATTAGAGTTGCCAACGAAATTTAAAAATCAATATTTCAAACTGTTTTTATTTCATGGAACAGATCAGCATCCAACTTGGCACTTAGATACTAGGACAGATCAGAAAAGTACTATGTGTCCCACATGTGCGGCAATTATCAGTGTTGCGAAACAATTTAAAATTCAATATTTCCTATTTCTTCCATACCATTGACATATCTGCACCAAACTTAGTATTTAGGTAGTGGGACAGGTTTACTTCGGACGCCGCAGTTGTTAGTATTTCCAACCAACTTTAAAAATTCTATATTTCAAAATTCCATACCGTTTTAAGTATAGAAACAAGCTTGATATGAACATTATTCGACCCAATAAAAAATACTATAGGTCTATAACAAACAACAGTTTGAAAGGTATATATTTTTTTATGGATATGAGTTAACAATGTACTGTGACGTTTTATGGTGGGTACTCCCGGAATTACTCGCCTAGTGGTTCGTGCTTAAAAGAGATCGATAACATGGTACCAATAGTATTCATGTCAACTTAAAAATTGTTATCTAATCTTACGATCAGGTGTAAAACATAAACACGGCCTTTACTTACGTCTCAGTCTCCTTTGGTACGGCATCGTTAATTGGATGTGGAACTGCTCGTGGTGATAGGTCAACGCAACGAACTTCGTTGTATTTCTGTTCAGTGGCAGCCTCACTCAAGTCAAAGAACTGGGGCTCTTCATCTTCCTCGGCATCTGCGCTCTCCCCATCTGGTAATACACGTTCATTGTGTCCATTGGGCTGATGACTGAAATTGGAAAAATAGAATATTAAGGGGTTGAACGCCAACAAGCAGTTTATTAAGATATTTATAACTAAATGTTGTAAGAAACTCTAAAACTTATTGCATAGTTGGTTAGAAGAAACTGAAGTTTAAAATGGGAAACGTTCCAAAAACATGTTAATACTAGCAACATATGAAAACCTTAGCAGTAAAAGGTGATAGCCCACACATACAATAAATACGTTACTTCAGTTTCTTAGTCATCTGGCATCTTTTTGTAAACTTTATTTTTATATGGACCACTTTAGTAACTTAGGACTTCGGCCCTTCACGATTCGCCCTTTAGCCATTAAAATCGACAACCATGCCCCTTCCGAGACTCGAGCCCGAGACCTTCGAGTCGTTGGCCTACAGCTAGCATCTATCCTCAATCTCATATATATCATATGAATGGTGATAACCCACACAGACGACTACGATGTCATTACTGATTCTCCTCAGTCGTGTCAAATATGACTTTGATTTCATGTATGAATATGCTAACGCATTTAGGAACAAAGTATATTGCTGCTGTCACCCCCTCAGCTATTTGACAGCTGTCTTTAATCTGATGTACGACAGTTCGTTCTCGCAGGTACCAGATGACTTCTGGAAACTGTTTGAATTGCCTGAGTGAGTGATCATCTTCTCAGCCACCCCAGGTTTCGAAAACATATTCTCTCAGAATGCTTTACGTGATGCAACACATCTTTGTCTGACGTTTAAGAATAACCTTCGCGGATGTACCATATTCAATGCCTCCACTACTTTATAATTTTACATTAGAATGTGCGATTTTAAAACCTAAAAAAAAAAAAGATTTATATTGATTCGTTTCAAATAGCTGGTCGTTTACGATGATGATATAAATTTAACAGGCGACGCGACGATGGGATTTCATCACAAAGTAATACCCTTTCATCCCATCCCAAAGATTATATTCCACTGTCGTTAAGAAACCGAAGGCAAGGATGTCGTTAGAAAGTGGTTGGGATGAAAATACTATAGAAGGAATATTCAATACTTAGGTTATGATGAAAAATTGTTTTATCTTACCGAGAATGGAATCTAATAGTGAACATTTGTTGCAGCGACGATGAATTTGTGAGTTCC
This sequence comes from Lepisma saccharinum, assembly GCA_022664845.1. NCBI lineage: Eukaryota > Metazoa > Arthropoda > Insecta > Zygentoma > Lepismatidae > Lepisma > Lepisma saccharinum. Next base: position 66,245 of record JAGDQP010003497.1, on the reverse strand, counting down.
GAAAGCCATAGAATTAGTCAGTTAAAGTTTCAACTTGAACACAACACCACGCAAGACACCCAAAACATCATTTCAAAATGGAATAATTTTGTGACTTAAAAAAAAATCTGCATAACCGAAGTTTCATATTGGCCCGAACCGAAGTTTCCCAAAGTCCATAACTCAAATTTAAATTCCAATTACAGATTTGGAAAGGAGGAAGTGGAAGATTAGTCATCCCGAGAGCAGAGTTGAAACCGAGTCCCCGGTCTGATCCGAATATAGGTGACTCGGAGACCCGGTCCGAAACTTAACCCGATTGACCCGGTGACTCGATCCGAAACTTGACCCGAATAGTCCAATTGACTAGGTGACCCCGATTTACCCGGCCTTGACCCGAATGACTCAGGACCTGATCTTGACCGAAATCACCAGAGCAGTTAACTTGGCAACCCGTTGATCGAATCTTCACTCAATTGACCCCATGGCAATATCTTAACCCTGTGAGCAGTCTTATTTCTGTAGATAGAATCAATGCATATTATACTCTTAGATTACTTGGGAATAGATCACCGGAACTTCATATTTGAGTTTTAAAAGATTTTAATGCCTTCATCCTCTTTAATACTTCAAACACAAAATTCTTTCAGAATAGCATTTGCGAGGGAATATTTGCACACACCCGGTGGCATTTTTGTTCTTTCTGGTGATATGAGATTACCATGGTACTACTATCGTCAGGAATTTTTCGGCGTCGTACTTTTTGTACTGTTCCCGGACATCGCACATGGAAAGACTGTTCAAACTCAACATAAGGAAAGGGAATGGACCTCTGCTTCGCCTTCGGAGTACCGAAGCATAGACCCGAATGACCCGACTGACGCAGTGATCCGTTTCAGCGTTGCCCCGAAGACCTACCACTGTGGATTCTGAAAGCCTACGTCAAGCAATGGGTGCAAGTATAGTAACCAACATTTAAAAATTGAATCCTCTTATGCTAAGAGGGACTAAGTCATCATAGCAATTCAATATTATCAGACTTACAATGCGAGTTAAAACTCACTAGAGTCATTGACTTGTTCCTTTTAAGGATAATCTAAAGCAACGATCTCGCACAAAAGACGGTAGCACTACCTCCGTATATGTCTCATGTGTTTTCACTGTTGCACGAAATTTCCTTGCTGCTCCTACAAATTCAAGCCTAGAGAGTTCAAACTTTCAGGGAAGGAAGTTCATAACCAATTCAAGAGCATGATAGATGCCAATTTTTAATTTTCTTTTTTTGTTCATTGTTGAAGGAACTTCATTGTTATAGGTTCCGATATTCACAACAACAATGAAGCAAATTTCAACAATGAAAGAAAACGAAAGTAAAAAATGGACATCGATCATTCTCTTGAATCGGTTATGAACTTTCTTCCCTTAAAGTTTGTACTCTCTAGGCTTGAATTTATAGGAGCAGTAAGGAAATTTCGTGTAACGATAAGGTATATACGGAGATAGTGCTGCCATCTTCTGTTGGAGATTGTTGCTTTAGATCATCCTTAAACAAAGTAACTGGTGTAATGTGTCGATTCATTGATGAACGCGATGTCTGAACTACGTCAAAATGTTATCGATAGATAGCACCTGTGTATGTGCGTAGTTATTCTGTGAATGTTAAGTCTGAAGTTGACCTACGTTGTACGAAAATGTCAATTACACAGAATTTTCTATTAGCTCTCTCGATTGGTGAATCGTCCGGGAGTGTGTTCATAACATTTGGAGCTTGGTTAACCGTTGTTCTGTGGGTTCAGGCTTTATGCCAATTCTCTCGTAGTGCTTTTGTTAATGTATTGCTTAAGATAACATAATATATAATGCTCATTATGTTTCCCAACTTCTGCGCCATGTTTATTATTTTCTACTAGAAAAAAGCATATTCTTGTGAAGTGCCTATATCAGCGCTGAGAAGCTAAAAAGCTATTAATTTGTACGTCACATCCCTGACTCAAAATATTTTTATGATGAAATACTGACTTGCCTGAAAGAGTAAACATGTTGAAAAATAAGTGGAAAGATTCAAGCAGGAACATACATCTTATTACAAAACAGAAACATATCGTTTGTTAGAAAGCACAAGTAACATTATTTTGTTATAATTAAAGAAACTATCTACATACACATTTGCAAAGTGGTTTAAAAGGTTTAATTTTGATTAAATATTCCTCTATAATATTCATAGTAATGTAATTCTACTACTAATTGCTTCATTTTTTATTAAATACTATGTTAAATGAGAATAAGTGATTTTCTTACACTTTGAAATTTGGCCATAAATTACAAAGTTTTGAGTTTTCGAATACATTGGATTGTGGAAAAAGTCTTTATTGGACTTATAACAGAACCAGAAATGGAATACCTTATTTTGTAGAATACAATTTAAGTGGAAACGTTTTCTCTTTTCTCCTGAAAAGTTCTTTTTTAATATAGTGCCTTTTAACATTTGATAATTAAATTGTCTATTGAACTTTGCATTACGCCATATTGTGTAGTTCATTACCTCAGCGCCAATCAGAAAGAAGAACAGCTGTCTAGAGTCACCATGTGATATTACCTTAATTCAGAAACAATAAGACCCCCTGCATGAATTTACTCTAACGTAGGTAAAAAAAAAACTTTATTTTTATATGGGCCAGTTTAGTAACTTTAGACTTCGGCCCGTCACGATTTGCCTTTAGCTGTTAAGTGTTAAAATCCACACCCATGCCCCAGCCGGGACTCGAACCCGGGACCGTTGAGTCGATAGCCTACCGCCGCAGACCGCTCGACCACCCGGCCGGCTCTAACGTAGGAATCGTCTCCGGTGGAAATTGCAAATCACCCCGAAACTTCCACAGTGCATAAATGAAGGATTCAAAGGAACATTGCTTTAGTTTTCAGTTTCAAAATTTAGCGGAACACAAGATACAAGACTTCAATATTTAGGAAATGTTGTTCCTAGCACCTGTAGTGTAGGAAACACTTCGTACACATGCGTGGAATATCTTTATTTCCCGTTTGCTTTCATACGAAAGGTTACACTGACGAGAGTTTGTATCTCAAATTAAAATTATTGACGAAGTTTAAATGTTAGATAATTGAACTGATCTCTGCCAAATGTAAGCATACTATAGATACAGGGAGACCCAACGGAAACTTCCCATCCAGTTTATTTTGTAATCAATTGATTTCCAGGAAGAATCCAGACTTTTAATTTCAAGGAAAATGTACCATTGTGATAAACAATTGCATGCTGGCCCATTTCTTGCGTTCTGTTGGCAAAAACGGAAATTTTCTTAAATGACAACATGGATCAAGTGACACATGTGAATCGTATTTCTACTCTATTTACAAAAGAAAAGTAATCGTTTACGGATTCTTTGAAGACTTTGCGACAAATTGCTTGTACTCTTCTAAAATATTATAAACGGAAACTTTGTAGGTGTGATAATATTTGACACAATGCGACGTTACGAGCACTCCTACTACTACCATAAGTAGAAAAGAGCTACTGGAAATTTCATTGTGTTAAATTTTAAACCTGTTTTCTCATTTTCTATTGTCTAATAGCATCCAGCCACTGTGGTCAAATCGATAATTCTGCAGACTTCAGATCGTCCGTCATGAGGTGCAATTTCGCGTTGGGAAGTGGAAGCACCCTAGTTTGAATTCCGTTCACAACCATCGTGCCTGAGGCTTCTCTAATTTTCTATCAATTTCAGCAGAAGAATGACAATATGGTACCTTAACTAAAGCAGTGAACAATAAATTCCCAGCTTAGTAACGAAAGAGTAATCACCAGGGAACACCAAAAGTTGCTGGTGCAACCTTAAAGAGGATATACAACGTAATTCAATTTGATCTGTGAACTAATTGCAAGACATTCTGTTTCCTTAAATCGAAACCTAATCAACCGAGAAGCTATTTATTTACTGTATGGTGGGTAAAGTAGGATATTCATAACGTTTACTGCAGTAAATTATAACTTTACGAATTCACAGTTTATAGTATTAGACAGTTGTAATCGCGACATACCACAAATAATTTAATAAAAATTCCAGAAGCTTTGTTAAGGGGAGTTGGAAACCTTCTAAATGATTTCTTTTCTTCACCTAAGGACATTGAATGTTTTGTCATTAGATCACATAATATGATACAACGCAGTACAATTTCTCACAGCGATGTTTCCAGTTATTTTAGGTGGAGCTCTCATAATATTAAGTAGTGTAAAATATTACCTAACAGTTTAGGTATATAATATTTGAGAGCTCCACACGGAATTTCACGCAAAGTCTTCAAAGAAACTAGTAAAATGATCTCTTTCTTTTGTAAATAGAATGGAGAGACCATTTACATGATGTGTCACTTCACCCATGTTGTCATTTAAGAAAAGTACACATTTGCCAATAGACCTAAAACAAAATGAGTCTGCATCCAATGCTTTACCACAATGGAACATTTGTCTTGAAATTAAGGGCCGCGGTGGCCAATTCTAGAGCGCTCACGTCTAATGTTTGGGGGTCGTCGGTTCGATCCCTACTTGTGCCATGTGGACTTTTTTTTGTAGTAAACAAATATCGCGTGCGTATTTGTTTACTACAAAACCTTCCCTTCCTCAGTTCTTCCCTTTCCTCCCTTTCTTCATCCCATCAATCATCTCATCATCATCCATCCGACCTGAACTAAAGTTGCCTAAAGACCTTACAAATTAAATTGGAAATCAATCGGTTACGAAATAAGCGGAATGAGAACTTACCGTTGGGTAATATTGTATCTATAGAATGTTCACATTTGGCAGAAATCAGTTCAATTAATTAACACTTTGTGTATTTCCAGTTTAAAAATAATGAGGCGTTCTTTTCACGCTGTGCGATGTGCTTCTGTTTCGCGCTTTTAGTAGATTTAGTGCTGTCATCTGGGTAGGCACTAGTTAAACTGACGCCATGTTGCCTCAGTTTAAAAATTTTTCGGTGAGTCAGGAGGGTCACTTACCTTATCTAACAAGAAGAGGTTGAATCTGAAATCATATGCAACATCTTTCACAGGTGGTAATTGCCAAACTGTATTGAAACCTACAGTTAGCGTGTTAACTGGAGGTAGAAGTACGGGTAAATTTAACTACCAATTTGTTCAGCTTAACTGTTGGTTATGCCTTAACAAGACATTCAAAAACGGGTAAACCACCAGTTAGAGTTTAACTGTTAATTACTAGCTAACCTGTACTTTAACCAGACAATGAAGAACTTAGCCGTAAGCCAGTAAGCAAGCTGTTGATCTCATATATTAACGAAGGACTTTGTCCAGTAGACTCCCTTTATTTTCAGTGGTGGTTTCATTTAATTGTGCCTTGCACTTGCTAGTGTAGTTACCTCCGGGGTTTCGTAAGTGAGTTGAGGGATTTACCAGCATTCTCTTGCCTACCCTCGGGTGCACTGTACCGGTGGTGGGACAGGCACACCATTCATGGGCCACTACAAGGTAGTGTTGGGGATGCTTTATGCTTTGGTTTCCCACACTTCCCGTCACCATAAGAATAAACTGTGACAACTTCAACTTCATCGATAACTTTAATTTGACACAAATTACCTCCAGTGTTACCTTTCATATCATAGTACACGGGAAATACAAATCTTACACGCAGATGTATGAAGTGTTGCCTACTCTGGAGGCATTGGGATCAAAATGTCGTAAACTTTGAAGTCTTGTAACTCGTGTTCCGCTAAATTTCGAAACGTAGTTTTACAGCAGTGCTCATTTGCACACATCATGATTGTGCTGTAAAAGTTTCATGTTGAACTGCGATTTCCACTGGAGACACAATTTCCTTGTAAGTAAATTCAACGAAATTGAAAGTATCAAGGTATCAATCTTACCCAACAGATAGGCTCGACCTTACATCCTACACGTCCGAACTAAATGACTTTCATCTCTACTGGTTCAAATTATAGTTCCTTTACGTCCCGCATTTAAATACAAAAGATTCCAATAAAGCCGAGAACTAGGAATTTTTTCCTCAAAGCCCAAATTGCGTGTTCTGCTGGAGAATTCTCGGTTTGGCACTGATTAAACTCAAAGGTCTTTTTTGAACAAGTGAAATATAGATCTTAACGTAACATAGAGTAATTCTAACTTTAGGTTAGAGTAAAGGTCAAATGTATGTTCTGCGCCACCTCTCACCAACAAGATATTCCCTAATAAATCGGTAACAAACTACATTAGCACAATTCACACTTGCACATAATTCCTTTCCCAAATGAATTGAATGACATATAATCATAAATAACATATCTGGAATAGTAAAAAGTAATCCATTATTTTGCCAATAGATGGCTGCAGTGATCTGTAGCTCGCGTTGTATAAATCCGATCGGGTTCAACGAGATGGCGTTCAAAGGATGAGATTGCGTACTACAAACAATGTTCAGATAGTTGTGATGAGTTGACTCAGTGTTGTGTAAGCGCGCGTCAAAATGGACACTAGCAAAGAGAAAATAAGCTATATTTTACATTTTTTCTTCGATAAAGGCGAAAACGCAAGCCAGGCGGCTGCAAATGTGAATAGTGTTTATGGTCCTGATACTGTAACAGCCAATCACGCGCAATTTTGGTTTCGTCGATTCCGTGCCGGTAATTTTGACGTCAAAGATGTACCACGCACTGGAAGGCCAAGTGTCGAAAATGTCGATAAAATCATGGACATTGTCGCGTCCGACCGTCATGTAAGCACTGTTTCGATTGCCCAAGAGCTAAACATTGCACAAAAAACCGTGTGGAACCATTTGCATAAGGCTGGATACACAAAGAAGCTTGATGTATGGGTGCCACACGAGTTAACGCAAAAAAACCTCATGGACCGAATTTCCATCTGCGAATCGCTGCTGAATCGCAACAAAAGCGACCCATTTCTGAAGCGGTTGGTGACTGGTGATGAAAAGTGGATCACTTACGACAACGTCACGCGAAAACGGTCGTGGTCGAAGCGCGGTGCGCCGGTGCAAACGGTGCCCAAGCCAGGATTGACGGCCAGGAAGGTTTTGCTGTGTGTTTGGTGGGATTGGCAGGGAATTATCTACTATGAGCTGCTCCCCTACGGCCAAACCCTTAACTCGGAACTATACTGTCAACAGTTGGACCGTCTGAAGGCAGCAATCGCCCAGAAGCGGCCAGCTTTGGCCAATAGGAGAGGCATTGTGTTCCACCAGGACAACGCCAGGCCACACACATCGATAGTGACTCGCCAGAAGCTCCGGGAGCTTGGTTGGGAGGTTCTTATGCATCCACCTTATAGTCTGGACCTGGCACCGAGTGATTACCATCTGTTCCTGTCCATGGCGAACACGTTTGCTGGTGAAAAATTCGCTTCAAGAGAGGCTTGTGAAAATCGACTGTCTCAATTTTTTGCCAATAGGGACAAGGGCTGGATACACAATCAATCTTACCTAAGGTATCAATCTTACCTAACAGATAGCCTCGACCTTACATCGTCCACGTCCGAGCTAAATGACTTTCATCTCTACTGGTTCAAATTATAGTTCCTTTACGTCCCGCATTTGAATACAAAAGATTTCAATAAAGCCGAGAACTAGGAATTCTTTTCCTCAAAGCCCAAAGTGCGTGTTCTGCTGGAGAATTCTCGGTTTGGCACTGATTAAACTCAAAGGTCTTTTTTGATCAAGTGAAATATAGATCTTAACGTACATAGAGTAATTCTAACTTTAGGTTAGAGTAAAGGTCAAATGCATGTTCTGCGCCACCTCTCACCAACAAGATATTCCCTAATAAATCGGTAACAAACTACATTAGCACAATTCACACTTGCACCTAATTCCTTTCTCAAATGAATTTAATGACATATAATCATAAATAACATATAATACACTATACTACACACAATTACATTTTCTACTCTATTTTATAATGATCCCTACAGCGTTGAACTATATTTGTACCATTAAAATCTTTTATAATTAAAATCATAAATGGTATATATTCTTAAGATGTTAATATTTATTCGTTATCAAAATCGCTATCGTCACTATCACTTACATCTTTAGTTGCCTGTTTATTCTTTTCCTTCTCTATTGTACAGTCATTCTCCTTGTAGGAAATAAAATGACTCTTATGAAAGGACTTACTGTCACTCGTTTCTTGTATACATTCGTAAATGAGCCCAAGTTTTTACTTGTTGATTTCTTGCATATCAACTTTTGAAAGAATGTCCATATATCTGTCTGGTAATGAAACTTCTAACGCTCTTATTTGAACAACGATTTTCTGAGCATTTATCGGTGCAGGTAGCTTTTCAGTCTTTATCGCTTCGATGAAGTATGTTTTTACATCTTCAAATTCAACTATTTCTTGAATGAATTTTGTTTTTTTAGCTTTGTGAGTATATAGTTTCGATAACTCTTCGTAAATTACATATGTGTCAAGAAGCCTATTTCATTTTCTCTTGAGTTCATGTAATTGTATCATTAGCTCTAAGTCCTCTTATGGTTAAAACCATAAAAGACATATCACTAAGTTCAAATGCTTAATTTATAATTACGAACTAGCATACTGGTAATGGAACCGTCTATTAACTTCATGTTTTAGACAACTTTCAATCGTTAAGCCTTGTTCTTTTCATCCTTGCAGACGAAACGTTAACTGAAGACGATTGAACACAACAGTATTCCTCTCAAAAATTGATGATTAAAAGGTTCTATTCAGCTGTTGTCAAGGTAAATACTACACACTGTATCCATGCCTGTGTTTCGTACTTTATAAATATAAAGAATTTTATCTATTGCAAATCGTAACTTCAGAGTTGTGACCACACTCCTTCTTTACATTAGGCTTTCTCAACAGCGTGTGGTCACAACTCTTATTCTTAGGCGTCTTCTAAGACAATTTCTATAAAGTTTTCATATTGAGATATTGGTACGTACAGGAAAATATCTTGGAATTTAAAAGCAAAAGTATTACGACTATAATAAATTCTAATCTACTTCTGTCTCTCGCTCTCTTACCTGTTGTGGGCAAGTTCTTCGTCAGGGGTAGTATTGTTCGTTCCTCCCTCATTTCCACCAATTGGGCTCCCGCTAGTTTCACTCAATTCGCTGATATTTCCTGCTGCAACGGATGCTACTTCATTTACATCGTTTTGGAACAATCTTCTGTAAAATCATATAACACAGCAGCTAATTAAAGACGTGTTCATCGAAACATAATTTATATTGACTACTGAAAAATAACTATCTTCTTTCGCCCTAGTCCCCCTGTAATTTCGTGCCTCTCCTAGCTTTCATTCTCCTGTTATCCGCTAGAAAACATTACTGGTGTGCAGGAAATTGCTAATACATTTAGCTACACTTTCAACGCGATAGTATTAGCCAACTGTTATGTTCTAGCAACACACTTCCATCTACAAATCATGACGCATTCATTATGAGAACACGTTGTAGATACAAATTGTACCGTTACATGTGTCCTATATATTCAATTTACCGCGCGCGCATTTTGAGCAGACTTCATGTTGATGCAGTTTTCTTTCTGTTAGTACTTACAGTGAAAATCCAAAAGTCATTGTATAATACAGCTTGTACAGATGGTAAAATATCGCTATCATCACGTGACGGTTGAGGGGATAACAAGATACTAATAATGTATTGTATTTTATCTCCTCACTAAGGTTAAACACAACCCAGCGACATACATTTTCGGAGTTTCAGTGGAATATTATAATGAGTGCAAAGCGCAAAAAGCGTACGATAGCCGAAGTTCTACGGATATTCTAATATAAAAAAGATACTGAATCTTTCCATATTCTAAATTTCAATATCGTATACCAATTTCCAATATCTATATTTTATGTTTCTTTTTAAATTTTCCTATATATAACTCAGTTATAAACGGTGATACTCAATGCAAAGAATGGGAAGGTAATTACATTTTTTTTTCGTCATGTTGCATCTGTCTTCATATATGACAAACTGCCATCAACAATAGTCAGGGGGGAAATAGTTACAACTTTCCTACTATCACATACTCAGTGTGCTAATCAGAACATCCCTAAGTCATTCATCATCAGAACATCAGAACAGTATTCAAGTCATTGAATTAATTACAATATAAGAATCTTTTTAATAATTGCGTCACCTTCGATTTTGAAAGGAGAGTTTTATAAGTCTCATTATGTCCTCAAGGGGGACAAGAATTTGAACTCTTATTGTATAAAGTGAAAAGTAACCTAAAGTTGTACTGGAAATGTTACAATAGTGTATTAATCTAATTATTTTCCCTAAAGAACTAGAAATAATATTAATACACGAAAAATGCTAAACTTAATAATTAACAAATTATTTCCTTAATTAATATGGTGATTGGATTAATTAAAGTAAATTAACAATATAATGACTCGAATATAAGTACCGGTATATTTCAATTGGTTAGTAATTATGAAGTATACAATCACTCATCTTTCCGTTTCGTGCATAGTTTGTATTCACGACGATGGCCGACATACATCACAAAACGAATACATAGGCCCTATTTCTCTCTTACTTGCCCTCTCCTCTACGTATATCCCCCCTCTCTATCTTAAAGATTTCTTATGCAAACCCCAACAACTGCAAGAGTTGAGAACGATTCATGTCAACGCCCACTCGTCTTTTCCCTGTTCTCTATTTTCTCTTTGACGCAAATCCCCATTAGGTTAGCTCTTCCTACATACTGAATAGCATCATAACCTTATGTCAGATGAATAGATGTTTCGGCTACGAACATCTACGTTAGCCTTGAAATTAGCAACTCTTAAGATGGCTTCAGAAGGCTTTTCAATCTCCGAAACTCTCACCAGGAGTAAGAGTGTCTACCTACGTTTCTAATTATTCATCAGGTGAGAATTCATTTTAGCTTGCTTTTCTCTCGTCAACTATGATAGCTTAAAATAATTCTGAATTCTTGTTACCCTATCGGGGCATAGTTTCTGAGTGAGCATAAGCCATTCTAGCTCGCATTTACACAATAAGTTAAAAGTTATAACTCTTGTAATTTGTGTTAATGACTATGGACCGAATTCAAAGTTTGAATATTCCTTGTAATATGGACTTAGATTTATACGCCTTACTTGTAAATATTATATTTGCTAATAAACCTGCTTCTTATATGTTTTGTATTGAACGCTCTTTAATTAATCTAAGATAAGGAAACCTTGCTTAAAGCAAATAGCGAGTATCTTAACTTAAACCTCGAATCATAGTGCGTTGAGTTCGGTAATTCTTAGTCGTAACTCACGCATAGTATTATTGACTTGTGTCACTTCACATAATATTACCCTTGTGTTATCTCGTAAAGCATTGCATAATAGTGCATTCTCACATCACCTTGCGTTTTGCCATCTCGTAAGCATCATACTAGTGCCAAGCGAAACCAACAAGGAAGAAGTGAACACCCTTCTCGTGCTTGTACTGAAATGTCCTACTTAACTAAACAACACAATAATTATAAATTTTTCCTTTGCAGTGGTGACTGGTGAGATTCTTACATACACACATATGGAAACAATATAATTTCTTTCACTTGCTGTCTTCGGTATAAGGAACGGAAGTGGTTGTAGATGAAGACGTGAGTATTTTCATGTGCATATACTTCTCTCAATACACACACAATCAGACAAGAAAGGTACCTACTCACCTCTCTCTCTCTTTCAGTGAAGCCAAGGAATCTCACATTGGCCGTCTTAGCGAAGGCGTGCTAGCCTACAGGTGTGCCCGGCCCTGGATATAACGTTCTCGAGACCAGGCTGGGTTTAGTTTAAGAGGCTCTGTTTAGTTCCACTTGTAAAGTATTAAAACATTTCGTTAATATAATATTTACATACTTACTCTATGGATTACAGAGCTTGTAAGCTCATCGCCGCAGTAACAAACGTACAGGATTCTATCCTGAATAAGATGAAGCCAATTCTCATCACGAACAGCTGTTATCGAAAGTCCCTTCTAATATTATCCTCCCAACGTCGCCTTGATCTTCCTAGCGGTCTCTTTCCACCCGGTTTACCAACCACGATGGAACATAACCTTCGTATTTTCTCCATACGAGCTACATAGTCTGCCCATCTTAAGTCGTCGCGATTTCATTATTCTTACAACATCGGGTCAGTCGTAAAGTCCGTGAAGTTCTTCATTATGCAGACTCCTCCATTCCCCGCTCATCTCGTCCCGTTCGGCCCGTATTTCAATCTCAACACACACGTAATTTATGTTCATCTGCTAGGGTCGTACTCCAAATTTTGCAACCGCAAAGTATTACCGGCAGAATAACCGTTCTGTATATTTTCAATTTCAACTTCCTTGATATTAATCGCGAGGTTTGGAGTTTCTGGACTGAGTAAAAACATGCCTTGCCTGATGCTAACGGGCTTTTTATTTCTTCAATGACCTCGTTTTTGCTTGTTACATTATTTAAACTTGTTTACTTTCTCTATGTTCTCATTCTTAATTGTTATGTATCTATTTCCGTTATTCCCTGTGTTATCATGTATTTCGTTTTCTTTATGTTTACCTTTAGATCTATCTCATCACACGCTTCTACGAATTCATCGGTGTTGCTTTGTAGTGCCTCTATATCTTCCCCTATTAAATCTACATCATCCGCGTATACGAACAGTTGATTCAAGCCATTCAATATTATTCCCATTTTTCCTTTATATTCTGAATCGCAATGATGACAAGGCATCACCTTGTGTCAATCCCTTGCGAAACTCGAAATTATCTGACATATCATTATCTATCCGTACTCTGCTTATGGGGTCACTAGTTGAACAAGTTTCTCGGAATTCCAGATTGTACCAGGATATTATATTGTTAATACTTCTCTAGCAAAATTCAAAATCACATTTTTCTGTTTTTGTTTTTTGTTTTACATTTATTCAAGTCGATTTTTATTGTTCATGAGAAACGTTATTCAACATAAGTGACCATCGATAAGAAATTGACAATCCAACAAAAAATCGAAAGCAATATTTCCTATCATCTTTAGTCGAAACTAAAACAGTCCATTACAATAGAACTATCAGAGCTGTTTACAGTTATCACAGGTCACACTACACTGTTACCGTTTATATTCCTCAAGCATCATAACAAAAGGTTTGCTGACTTGTGTTTGTTTTGGTAGATTGTTCAGCTATTGATGCAGTCAAGCATGAAAATAATTTTCAGAGACTTCTACATAGGGTTTGGTGACATATAGAGTGTGCTATAAATAGTTTTTTGTATCGTAGATTTCACAAACGCATATACTCACATTGTTGTATGTTATTTGATATATCTTTGTCTCATGCTTAACTAAATCAGTTACTGGTGAATGTTGATTGATTTTTAATTTACTTTTCATAAAATGGAGATATTAAAATTCATTTATTCGTGACATTTTGTTTTGGGTTTCAACTTGAATATAATTCTGCGGAGGACACCTGAAACATTTGGATTGCAAAACTGGATCATTCACACAAGAAATATGTTTTTGTAAAATTTAGATCTAGGAACGCGGAAGTGGAAGATCACAGTCAACCCGGCAGACCTATCATAGCTCATTCTGAAAACCTTGTAAGGCGCTGAAGCTTTATATTCAATATCCAACATTCTACAGTGTTCGTAGGAAGTTATTTAATTGTTCTGTAGTTACTTGCATTCACTTTCCAGTAGTCACTTCAAGAACTGAGACTGTTATTCTATACCTCACGAATTGATCGCTAACAAACCTCATAGACGACTTGATACCCCGTACAAATTCCCAAGAAAACTCAGGAGCTACAGGGTACCGAACTGGTGTTTCACCCAGAACAAGTTTATTTATTAGACCTTACATCCACTGTATAAGTTTTCTATGAGCCCGTTGACAACTTACTATGCGGCCTGGACTTTCATATGGAAGGTTAGGCGTACGCTGGGTTCTAGGGAATATTCGCCATAAGCGGAAAGTATGTTATGGTTGTAGAATTTTCGGTTTCACCCAAAATGGGATGAAGACGAACGCATATAATAAATTTCTTCAATTAATATTTAAGATTGACGCTACGAATAACACAACGAATCATTGCGTTGAAATCGATCGGAAAGCGTGACTTTATGATTGTAACATATTCTGTACACTAGGCTTTCTTAACACCGTTTGGTTACAACGGATATTGCTAAGAAAGGACATTTCCCCAAAGCCAACGCCACGTATAATAGAAATACCAAGCAGAATCTAGTTTCTGAAATTGATGTGTTCTTGACGTTTGTGTTGTAATCATTAACGTAAAATAAATGAGGAAGTTGACGTTTGTGTTGTAATCATTAACGTAAAATAAATGAGGAAGTTAAACAGATCTACGATTGTATCACCGTAAATATATTAAATTTCACTTTAACTTTTACCTTCCATTGACGAGATCTCCTTCAGACGAAGTATTTCCTATTTCACCAGTTTCAGCATCGCTATGATTAACTCCGTTACCATTTCCTGGAGCACCTCCTGTTTCAATAATTCCATCGGAAATGTCTTCGTGTGGATTCCCCACACGCTCAAAAGCAGCTACTAGATGGCTTAACAATAATTCTCGTGCATCGTCATCCAAAGTTTCTATATTGCTGTAATAAAAAAAACATAATACAATACTCCATTAGAACTTTTGTATGTTTTAGAGCGAAAATAATTTACATTGCCTATAAAAATATTTCAAATAATTTCAATTATACATTGATTCCAATGCCGCGTAGATAAGAATTTTAACTATAGAAAACTTATGCGTTTTCGTCTGTAATGTTTACATAATATCACTAGTGAAATAATGCATTTCAAATTTAAATTACTTCATATTTTCATTGGAATTTGCTTAAAGTTAATAAAATCTACTTGATTATTTTAAAACACTAACTTCACACCATTTTACTAACTAATTTCTTTTTAAATATAATTTTATGTTCTGTAAATCGATGATCTCACACTAATATACAAGAAGTAAGCGACCCAAATTCCCGGTAACAGGAAGAGGAGTGTTTATTTGTCGCCTTAGAGATTTGGATGAAACTTTGACTCTCTAATGTCGCTTCATTCTCTGCTTTTATTGTAGTATTATCCTCGGCATTTATTAGGAAGATTTCCCGGCGTGTAGCCAATTGCCAATATACAAGGTAAATATTCTATAAGATTCTTCTACTATATTTCATGGCAACACATACTACGTCTTGAAATACTGACCGTCAACAAATTCTAGTAACATGCGTCCAATTTGCCGTGAAAGGGACGCCATTTGTAGTAGATTGGATGTTATTTCGTATGCTATTCCTTGTACGTAAATTGAAAAGACAGTGAGTACTTAAATTGTAATTTTTTTCTACCAGATCAGCGAATGATATCACCAGTTGTTAGACTTCATCTACTCAGGTACAGCAGAAGGATTTAAAAAAAAATCAAATGGTACAGTTTAGCGGGGGCCAGAGGCATAGGACCTGCCATTCCAGAAGATGTGTGGATATTATATAAAGGGAACCAAGAAAGTTTTGTCGCATTTTGTGGAAGTCTGTGTTCAATTGGCCCTCACACCGTGAGTTGAATGTAAATAGAGATCAGGTGAAGGTCAGTTGTTGCTGTGGGTATAGCCAACATACTACCTGGTTGTGACAGGTCAGTTACACCGTGAACGTGCGGAAGGACAGAGTGAACATGGGAACCCAAGAGAGCGTCATAAGGGCGTGTATGCTGTACGAGTTGAAACTGGCGTCAAACGCAGCTGCAGCGGGGCGGAAGATATGCCAGGCCTTTGGTGAGGGTGTCGTGACTACGCGGACAGTACAGCGGTGGTTTAACAAGTTTAAGGACGGTGACGAAACACTCGAAGACGCACCACGTGCAGGAAGACCAACACAGGTACCAAATAAAGATCTTCAGACAGCAATTGAGGCGAACAGTGGCCAGATATGTGAGGAACTGGGACTACAATTCAATGTGAGTGGAGAAACCATTCGGCAGCACCTCCATCAACTTGGGAAGCACTACAAGTTGGGTCGATGGGTCCCACATGATTTGACTCCGGGCCAGAAGGCAACGCGAGCAGACACCTGTGTTTCTTTGCTGTCTCGTCAGAGGAAGGAGCCATTTCTGGACAGGGTATTCACATGTGATGAGAAGTGGGGCCTGTACGAAACTCCACGGCGCTGTCATCATTGGCTAGCACCCCATGAACCGGTTCCAAAACAGCCAAAACCAGCACTGCACCAGAAGAAGGTCCTCCTGTGTGTTTGGTGGACTGCTCGCGACATCGTGCATCGGGAACTGCTACCAGCTGGTCAGAACATCAATGCAACTGTGTACTGTCAGCAGTTGATCCGTGTTCAAGAAAAACTCAAAACTCTGGAGCCAGCACATCTGAATAGCAAAGGGGTCCTCCTGTTACAGGAAAACGCTAAGCCCCACGTGGCTAGGATCACCCGGGACACCATTCTACGCCTTGGATGGGAAACACTATTGCATCCACCATACTCCCCGGACATTGCAATGTCCGATTTTCACTGTTCCATTCCTTGGACAATCACCTTAGGGGACGCCAGTTCAAATCCTTACTAAGGTGCAAAATTCAGTTGATTCCTCCTTCGCTTCACAGCCCACCAAATCCTACCGCTATGGAATCCATGGCTTTTCAAAACGTTGGCAGAAGGTCGTCGATGCTGATGGGGACTATTTTTGATCTTTCAGGTACGTCCTAGGTGACATATCGATGTTCGAAAGTGTTCGGTGAAAAAGCGACAGAATTTTCTTGCTTACCTTATAATTTTGAAATAATATCACATAAAATACAAAGAACGCATACAACAGAAAATACCATACAAATTAAAAACAATTTATTAGGATGTTTCTTGTCTCTTCTGCTCTAAGGCATGGGTCTTCTCCAGAACGGTGACGGCCATAAGTCCTCTCCGTTCTTGTTTTTCTACTCTTGTTCTTTCCCATTTGTTTGTGTTTTAGATCAGAATTTATTCAGTAACTCACAGAAAGATAATATTTCACCTCACTTCACTCTTGGAGTTATTGCTAACTTTCACATTCATCACCTTGCAAAGTTTGTTTCACATTCACCTTTATTTTTCAATTCATTATTTTTGTTTACTCCTTTCAAGCGTACTTTATAAAACTGTTTCATGATATCTTTGTTAACGTATATGATTACATCTACACTTCAACCCTTTATTTACATTTTTCTTAAGCACACGTAGTTTTTAAACGATATTCCTTGGTTTTTTATTACTAACTTATATTTATATAAGCCTTTATTCTCTGTTCTTCATGGGTATAAGTTTTCTAGATTATTTTATTTATTTTCGTTGATTTTACTAATTGTATTATTAAAAATGGTTACTTTTAAAATTTATTATAGAGTTGTTTTACAGCCAGCAGATATAACAATACTTGGCTGGGTTTATTAACGTTTAATTGTTTATCAATTGATGAGTTGGATGCAAGAAATCAGACAGTTCCATTTTACAAACTTTTAGAGACAAAGAACAACTTTTCATAGCATCAAAATTGATAATATAAATTAGTTTTTCTTGTGAAAACACAAACGAAATTTTCGTAATTTATCTACAAAAACTAACTTTGTAGTATATTTTTCGATGTTATAAAAAGTTGTTCTTTGTCTGCCTTAAAAATTCTGTAAAAATGGAGCCGCCTGGTTCTTGTATCCAATCCCTTAATTATATAAAGTCCATTGCTTTCCTGAAACCCACTATTTTCTTTGAAATGTGTTTTATATACATAGCCTTTGATACACCCAACTCTATCCGTAACACACATCACTGTACTCTTCTTTTACTCCAGAAACAAATTTTCTACATCTGTGTGCATATATCCAAATTATTGCAATCCAAATCATTGGTCTCGGATTCTCTTCTATTCTTGCTTTTTTTAACACAAGCGTCCTTTTATTCTTCTTCGACTAAACTGTTTACTTCTTACTCTTAATCCAACAACCCGTTCTCTCCTTTACTGATCTTCGTTACTCTCATTTCTTCCCTTCTTCAATAACTGGTAAAACCTATCAGCAAGTTTTACCATTCCATTCTTCATTTACATATTTTCATATGAAATATTGAGTACCAAATTGTCATCGTCTTTTAAAATGGAAACTACATTGTGTTCTAAGTTTAATCCTCTTTGCCTAAGATCTTCTACAATTTCATTCCTTCTTCTTCTCATCTTCTTGTCCACTCTCTCTCTCTTCTCGTTTGCAGCCTCTTTAAACCTGATAGCTTTAAATGTGTTATCATTTGTTTATTCGTTCTTCAACATCCAAAACCACTTGAGCCAATTTTTTCTGCGAAGAGTGTTCAGAAATAATCCCCTCCAAAGTGCATCTCTTGCAAACTCTTAATTTAATCGAACAATTCGATACCTTATAGTTCCTCCTATCCCCCACTTTATAGTTTCTTCATATCATTTCTTCTTATTACTACAATTTCATCTTACATAAATTCTCGAAAAACTCAATTTTCCCTCACCGTACATTTTTTCTCTTCGATAGTGCCATGATCCATATCGACTTGGAAGCTTGATCTAGGTCTGAACTTTTCCAATTTAAATGACGTGGAGGGCTTGCTTCCATGTCGTGATAAGATATACACATAACAAACACATTGTTGGCAAGACATGAACACACAATAAGATAACAACAGAGGTTAGCACCAGTTTCGATGGTAGAACAACAATCTTCATTAGACACATCACCTTTCTTCTAATGGACATTGCTGTTACACCATAAAAACTGTTACGAATCTCTGTTTTTATCTTATAACGTGTACACACCTTGTCAGCATTGTGCTCTGTTCATATTTTAACTCTTCCAAATGTTTCTATAAGTTGTGCACAAAGCCACTGTTAGTTCTTCAACCATATTAACATTCAGAAACATTTCTTTCTTTCCAAGCTTCACTTTTATTCCATTTATGTGATTATGATAACTTTCAATATTTTCCCATAACTCTTAAATTGCCGAAAGTCAGCTTGTAAAGTATACAGTTTTGCCTTTCGTAATCTTAAATTACGAGTATTTGGCTCAAAATTCTTTCTTCGATTAAACAAAATCCACGCAAGAATCATACACATATGTAACTCCAAAGTCCATTAGCACAGTCGGCCTATAAATTCTCCAACTTCTATTTCTCCCACATTTGCCTCAAATTTTACCTTCTCATTTCTCCGTCCATCCTACGTAGAGCCATGTTCTTTCCGAATTCTCTTTTGAAATTAAAGCCTCCACGCTTCTTAGGACCATAATTCAAAAACTTCTAGCGTAATAAACTGATTCTTTATTTGTTCTAATCACGCCGTCATCCTTGACTCTATCGCTTACTTTCTAAGTTTCCTTAAGTTGTTCGCAGAACAATTATGGATTGTTCGATCCAAAATATTTTTCTTAACAGTCGAAGGAAAACGCCTATTTTAAAGGTATGTGATAGTTCAATGTAATGATCATTAAAATAGTTTTCACGCAACACAGTCCTTTTTCAATCCAGTCAAAATGTGTATATCATTTTTATGATAAACTTTACATTTTGACTTTCTTCCATCGTGGGTTTTAGAGCATTGTCCCATCATATGCGTATCTAATACTTTCTAGTGCAATGCCCTGTTCACTACTCATTCCAAACGGACCAGACGTTCACATTTTCTATTGAAAGCATCAGTCTTGGCTTTGTTTCTAAATTGTTCACCATAACTGTAACCTGTTTAAAATCAAATGACGAATTGTGTGAATTTTCATGGTGCTTTACTTTCTGGTTATCTTCGCACACGCTACTATCCTTCTTTCCACCCACGAGAAATTTTCGTCTAATCTCTATGATGTATTATCAAAACATAAATTAGTTTCAACACTAGCACCATGCTTAAATCTTTTCACAACTGAAATAATTTCTAACAATACCAACTTCGTTATCAGACAATTGATTCACAAATCCTATCGTCCCTCTTAAAAGTGTTAGCCTCCTTCCATATCCAGAAAATATTCTATTGAATTCATCAAACTCAAATTTACTTATAGCATATCTTTCATATTTAGAAACCGTTTAATTTCCCCTGAGCATTCAGGAACTGAATTTCCGGAACAATGTCGTATAATTCATGAGACAAACCCATTTGTGTTTAAAACATTAGACCTTTTCAGTTAAATGTTTGTAAAATGCATGCTGATTCCAAAATTGGTTCAGTACCTTCTTCAAATCGCACGCGTCTGGTTACTCCAAACGTTTCAATTAATTTACTATAACGTTAGATATACATTCATTTTAAAATAATAATATTTTATTCCGAACCCCTTGATATCTAAGAAGTTCTAAGAAACACAGAAATTCTTTAAACATTAGAGGTCTACGTTCTCTAGTCCTCCCTTAAATGTTAGCATTTCTTATACCAATATGAAATCCATGTTTCTGAAACAATTCTTCCGAAAATTCCTGATAAGCTATAGCGTAATAATTATATACTTCTGCAAGCAAATCGCAATTAATTTCACTGTTATTTTATAAATATTCTGATTCTTAGGAAAACTATTTCTCTCTATTAGGCGATCTAATTTTTTCATCCCATTGTATGCTGTACTGTCAGTCTTATAGCCAACAGTAAGACAGGACTCGGCACTGAATTCATATTTTCAAAATTATGAAGGGTCTCAGTGATATCGTCGATACATGAATCTTCACTACACCCTTAAATATTTGATATGACTTTGAAATTATTTTCTACCTTTCGCCCTAAACATTTACAATGTCCTATCCTCTATCTACACTAGAATACCTTTTCATGTTATTCATTAGATTAGTAACAGATCGCAAAGTAAAGTAATGTTGAACACGAGCACCGACAACACCGTAAGACAAAAATAAATATCCATAAGTTCACTATCATGGTGCGTTCTTGAAATCTGAACGATTCGAAAAAAAATATCTCATTGAACAACTAATACAGCAACAACTGTATACAATATAAAATTATCATTAACGTGAGTTTCTAAAACATTAGTTTTTACATTAAACCAATTGCACGATTTATTTTAATGCGCTCTATTTGTACATACTTGATAATGCATACAATCTATAACAGAGATTCAAGGTTCCAACCATCCCTCCGCCAATTTCTTAATCGTATTTCCTGTATCTTAAATGCAAAACAGGTTAAGAAAATTTTCCAAATTATAAACAGTTCCAACTTCGGTATGAATCCAGATTAGGGTAAACGCAACTTAATCTACCGTTCAAATTATTGTCATTTCTAATTAAACCAATATTTACTATAACGTAGTATAATGCACGTGAACACGCGCACAAGCTTATTTTGTAGAACATGATAATCAGCTTTCGGTGAAACTACAATTGTTTTGCTTCGTGGAAGTTCTGAATTTCACGGAAATGCATCTTGCATTGATTTTATGCGATCGTTCACCAGTATTATCAGTCTTTCAATTTCTAAAACAAACTAATTTTGATTAGAACCTCAGAACTACAACAATTTAGGGCGAGCAAGTAAACTCCGTTTAAATTACTCTTGGCTTCATTTAGGTTTCCGAAGAGAACTGTGTTTTAATACTACTAAATCTATCAATTTGAAAACAACAAAAGATTACCATATTCTCGGGTCTATTACAGTTTAGGGTAAACGAGATATATTACGATTAAATCATTCTGCAGATAAACCTTGTACGGGAAGTACAACGAATGTAAGTAATCTCTCAATGTGAAGAGAAGCACAAATTTTTGCTCGACTCACCGATACATTACAGTTATGACTAAATGAATTATTTTCAGCTTAAATCACTCTCGTCACCAATTAAATCTTGCAGGAAAAGTACATTCTAATATTAAGAATATCTCGATTTACAAGATTCTCGGCTCTACTACTGCTTAGGGTAAACTAGTTATTTTCCGCTTAAAATACTCTGGCCTCCAATTAAATGTTTTAATAAAATACATCGACATATTATGAATATCTCAATCTGAAAACAAGTATAAATTTTTACTAGATTCTCAGACCTTTTACACTTTAGGACAAATGCGATATTTTATGCTTAAATCATTTTCGCCTCCAAATAAATCTTCTAAGGAAAGTAACACAATTTTTGCTAGTTTCTCAGATATGTTACAGTTTATAGTAAACGGGTTATTTTCCGCTTAAATCACTCTCGTCACCAACTAAATCTTGCATGAAAACTACATTCTAATATTAAGGATAACTCGATCTAAAATACAGTACAACCTCGATTAACCGTAACTCTCTGTTATCCGTCGTCGTAAAAGTGCGCATTTTTAATTAGTTACGTATTACGTAGCATGAAGTATTTTGTAATATATTTCTACTCAAAAATGGGCATTTTTACGATGACGGATACCAGAAAGTTACGGTTAAAAGGGTGACGGTTAATCGAGGTTTTCGTGTAGAACTTTTACTAGATTCTCGGATCTAATACAGTTATCTTACGCTTAAACTACTCTCGCCTCCAATTAAAGGTTCTAAAAATACATCGAATTATTATGAATGTCTCAATCTAAAAACAAGCACAAATTATTACTAGATTCTCGTTTTTTTTATATTTCAGGCCAAACGAGATGTTTTACGCTTAATTCATTCCCGCCTTCAAATAAATATTCTAGGGAAGGTACGTCGAAATGCTTTAAATATCTCAATCTGAAAACAAACAATTGTTTATGCTATATTCTTGGATATATTACAGTTTAGAGTAAACGGATTAATTTCAGGTTAAATTATTCTCATTACCAATTAAATTTTGCACGAAAAGTTCATTCTAATATTACGAATCTCTCGATCTAAAATCAGAAGGAATATTTATTAGATTCTCGGATGTACTATAGTTTAAATTATTTATTTTCCGCTTAAACTATTGTTGCCTCCAATTAAATGTTCTAAAAATACATCGAGCTATTATGAATGTTTCAAACTGAAAACAAGCACAATTTCTGCAAGGTTTTCAGATATATATAAGTTTACAGTATACAGATTATTTTCTGCTTAAATTACTCTCATCATCAATTTAATCTTGCACGAAGAGTACATTCTAATATTAAGAATATCTCGACCAAAGATAAGAATACATTTTTACCATATTCTCGGTTCTACTACAGTTAAGAGTAAACTAGTGATTTTCCGCTTGAATTGCTCTCACCTCAAATTAAATTTTCTGAGAAAAACATATCTAAATATAAATGTCTCAATCTGGAAACAACTACAAATTTTACTAGATTATTGTGTCTTACAGTTTAGGGTAAACGAGATATTTTGCGGTTAAATCATTCTCGCTTCCAAGTAAATCTTCTATGGAAAGTACAATGTAATATTATAAATCTTTCAATCTAAAGAGAAGCACTTGCTTTTGCTATATTCTGGCTATATTTCAATTTAGAATAAACGAATTATTTTCAGCTTGATTTACTCTGGTTACTAATTAAATTTTGCACGAAAAGTTCATTCTAATAGTAATATCTCATTCTAAAATAAGAATAGTTTTGTACTAGATTCTCGGAACTACCACAGTTTAGTTTAAATTAGTTTCTCTGCTTAAACTACCATTGCCTCCCAATAAATCATCTATGGTAAGCACATCGAACTGTTATGAATCTCTCAATCTGTAGAATGGCACATTTTTTTCTAGGACCTGAGATATAATAGAGTTTAGTGTAAACGCGTTATTTTCCGCTTAAATTACTCTGGTCACCAATTAAATCTTGCTGGAAAAGTACATACTAATATTAAAAATATCTCGATTTACAAGATTCTCGGCTCTACTATAGTTAAGGGTAAACTAACTATTTTAAACTTAAACTACTCTTGCTTCCAATTAAATGTTCTAAGAAAATATATATCGAAATAAGGTAAGTGTACCGATTATGGTCCGGGTCCCCAATATGACCCACCAAATATCTACAGCTTTCCGTTGGTGCTACTAGACGTCACCATATATCATATCCTCATGACAAGAGAAAGCATTTTAGCGCGACTCGTTTATTTGCAAGTGGCGTGAGTGGCAACAGCTCCACTTAAAGTGGCATATTGAGCAAGAAAATAATTTGCTGTTATATTAGCAAAGTAGGTAATGTTTCATTTCCGTATCTATTATTGAAAACTTAATCAGTATAATGCATGTGAGCATACGTGAACATAAAATGTGTGTGACGCAATGGATTGGATTGCGTAACTAGAAGGAGCCAGAAAAATAAAAAGGACAATAGTGCGCAATATGGCTCACCGCCATATTCAACAAAATGCAGTCATACCAGTTTAAAATGAAAGAATTGGATATTTGAAATGTTTGTACTAAACACTCATCATAATAATGTTTAGTAATTACTACGTAGATAGTGCCAGGTAATAAGGAAGATATCAATTCCAATACAAAGAATACGAATATTACAATCAAAACAAGTGCAATTACATTAAAATTACCAGAATTTCAGCAACTGCTTCTAATAGTTCTGAAGAACAGACACTTAGTTGCTTCAAGTCTGCTGAATCTTGGGTTTTGTTACTTTTGTCAGGCAGACAAGGTTGCAGACATGCATGAAGAGTGTGTCGGAATCACCGCTAAAGATCACGGACCATTTCTTTGTCCTTCATGTGAGACGTGACGTTCTAAACTTCTTCCTTTGTGTTACATTTCTATTTACTCGTATTTTTGCTTTTTGTATATTCACTTGTTTTTCACAAAGGTTGGCATTTTGTATTAATACAATATTCTTGGTTTGTAATGCCATATAAATTATGTATGCTTGCAATGTATATATTTCAGTATGTAGTATGTGTAATACAGAAAGATTAAACAACACTTTTGCTACACGCTCTTATTTTCTATAGCGGACCATGTTAGTAACACCATGTTCTCAATATGACCCACTGGCAACATTTTAGTTTACGATTTATTACATTTTTATACGTCATTTCTAGGAAGCAGATTTATTTTTCTAATATGCCCAAATACTCTCCCAACTTGATGGTTTAGTCGATTTGCACGAACAAATAATCTTTCTTAATGAAGAAAATCAACAGAGTTAAAGTTGGACCATATTCGGACCCCCTACCTTAATATGAATGTCTCAATCAAACAAAGAACAAATTTTTACTACATTCGCGGGTCTTTTAGAGTTTAGGATAAACGAGATATTTTACGCTTAAATCATTCTTCCTTCCAAGTAAATCTTCTACGGGAAATGCATTGAAGAGAAGCACTTGATTTTGCTATATTCTTGGATAAATTACAGTTTAGAATAAACGAGTTAAATGAATCTCGTCGCCAATTAAATCTTGTAGGAAAAGTATAATTTAATATTAAGAACCTCTCGATCTCAAATGAAAATAAATTTTTAGTAGATTTCCGGGTCTGTTACAGTTTAGAGTAAACGAGTTAAATTAATCTCGTCGCCAATTAGATCTTGTAGGAAAAGTATATTTTAATATTAAGAACTTCTCGATCTCAAATGAAAATAAATTTTTAGTAGATTACCTTGTCTGTTACAGTTTAGAGAAAACAAGATATTTTACCCTTGCTCCTTCTTGTCTCCAAATAAATTTTCTAGGGAACGTACATCGAAATGTTATGAATCTCTCAATGTGAATGGAAACATTTTTTTTTTAGATTCTCGGATATATTACAGTTTAGAGTAAACCAGTTTTTTTTGTTAAAGTACTAATTTAATGTTATTAAGTCTTAAAATAAACGCAATTCGTAAAATGTAATCAAATGCAAAACACCTTGCAGTTAAAAGACAGAAGTTGTCCTTTCCAAAATGATAAGCTTTACTTAAAACCCGAAAAAAAAACAAGAAAAACTTCCCATGTGATTTTGCATCTATGTACTTAGTATGCTTGTAATACTTGCAACATCAAATAATTCCGTAAACACGGTTGGACAGAATGATTCCTACTAATTCTCACGACCGACAGTAAACTCGTTAATCATGCCAGTGTTTAATGTAGGACAAACTAGTTGCAAAAAGTACCATTTTCTTGCAGTAAATGCATACAACACTCTAGTTTAAAAATAAAAAAAAATCGTCAGTTAAACTCATTTACAGTCTGAAAAAGAAATAAACTATATCTTAGAATCGACACTTACAAAGGCATATTCACAAACGTTCCACGTCGTTCGTGACCTTTTCTAACCCTGCTTTGAAGGGCTTGCTTTTAACACCGCCAAACAACTGGAACGACCGAAGCTTTACACTAAATTACAAGTTACTTGGAAGCCATAACTGTACCCAGCAAGATTATTACGAAAAACTACGGAATTATATTAAATTCTTTAAATTATAGAAATCTTTAAATTTTACAAAATTAAACAAAAAATATTTGAGTCAAATATTAGCTGCGAGAACAAGAAACTTAGTCAAAATATGCAGATACGAAAGCTGCAAACAAGTTCCCATCAGGAATGAAAAGCCAATTACCATTATATTTTCCCAACACCACCATATTAATACGGCGAGTAATGTATATGAACAGCGCATGGCTTAATTTCAGAAATCATTCCCCGAAAAATGTATTACTCGATAACAAATTCACTTTTCATGTTAATTTAAACTTCAGCGTTGTTTTTTAGTTGTTCTATAATCAGAGAAATTATAAATTAATGATTTTACGGTGGTCTTATTTACGCTTTAATCGAAACACTACATCTTAAGCAGAATTTCTAAATTTAGTCAATTTTATTCCAATTAAATCTTGTATTTATTAAATCACTACTTTTCCGTTTTACAAAAAGAAAAACTCTCTGGCGAAACACCAACATGCACGAAAATAACGACGCTATGATAACACAACGAAACTAAGATGAACAAAACTGGCGTGACACTGTACACTTTACTGACCTTAGACAAAGGTGATCGCAGGAGTCAGACTTCTAAATTAATCAACGTCTTGAACTCCGCCACTTTTAATCATTTTCATTTTAAATCACTCTCTGACACATTTTAGCGTAGATACGCTCACTACACCATATCGTATTCCGTTCCCTTTGTACCATCCAGCAACTACGTGATTCTGCCTAACTCGCAAGTCATGTCTGTACCTCCCTCACTAGTACACAAAGTTGCCAACTGCATTAATTTAAACAATACTGCACAAAAATTTTACACAAATTTCCTCTATTCTTTTTCGATCTTTTAACGGTTCTGAAAAGTAAAAAACTTTAAAGGCTATCTTTCACACAAAAAAATCTTTAGCCACCTTCACAATCACAATCGAGAACAATTTCAAATAACAAGAAACGTATTGATATAATTACCTTTTTCCACAAATAACATTGTGTGAAATAAAAAGGTGTTGAAATTAAAACAAAAAATCCCTTTCGGTAGGCCTACAGGTTGAGGTAGGTTTAGAAGTTTTTTTATTTTTAAAAATTCAAATCTCGCCTTATATGAGAGCTATCGAGAAACTATTTATTGATTTTTAGATTATTCATCAAGAGCTGTTCAACGATATCCCACAAGACGTATATATATACTCGCTTTGCTTCGCTAGGAGCGCTGCTCCCAAAGGGGACGTTTGCCCCATTTATTGTAACCTACTCTTGGTCATACACATTTAAAGAAAATTTCGTTTCTCTACCTTCAATGATTTGGAAATTGGGTTTTTAGGGCCGCTATTTTGGATCCAAGTTGACGACTTTTTGAAAGTTTTCTTATATTGTCATGACCTATTTGTGATGGTACATATTCAAGTAAAGTTTCATTTATCCAGATCAAACGGTGTGCAAAATGTTATTTTGAGCGGTCATTTTCGATCCAAGATGGCGACTTTTCCCAAATGTTGTAATATTTCCCTAAACTACTCGTCGTAATGCACCTTTATGCCAAATTTCGTATCTCTACCTTAAACGGTGTGGAAAATGGATTTTTAGGTCCGCCATTTTGGATCCAAGATGACGTCTTGGACACATCATGTAATATTTTAGTAACATACAAGTGATAATGTACCGTGTTACCAAATTTGATATTTCTTGCTGCAACCGTTTAGGCTGTATATTCTATACAAAAAGGAGTCGGCGACCATTTTGGATCCAAGATGGCGACTTTTTCAACATTTCGTAATATTTTCTTGAACTACTAGTGACAATACACCTTTATGCCAAATTTCGTACATCTAGCTCAAACGATATGGAAAATAGATTTCTTGCTTTCGCCATTTTGGATCCAAGATGGCGCCTTTGAACTTATTAGGTAACATTTTCGTAATCAAACAGTGATGTTGTAACTTTATGTCAAATTTGATTTCAATAGCCACAGCGGTTTAGGCTGTGTATTCTATACAACAATGGGTTCGGCGGCCATATTGGATCCAAGATGGCGACCGATTTTGCTCATTAACGAACTTAACCGAGCTATTAAGCCTAGAAACAACATATAAAAATTTGGTTCAAATATCTTCAAAATTATGGCCGCTAGCGTGTTAATATATAAATATATATATATAAATAAATACTTTGATATCGTACCGATCTCAATAGGTAATTTTTCTTCGAAATCTACCTAAAAATTACACTGCGGCAGTCAATTTTTATGTACTTACTTCAAACAAACGTATTGTTTTTATAGATTTAACTAAATAGTTCGAAACTTGACAAACTTACATTTCGAGCATAGCAGTAACTGAAGCTTATGCGCGAACAAACGTCTCAGTGACATTTTCAAATAAAAAAATCACGAGTGCATTTTTATGTATAACAGGAAAAATATGGCGCATAAAATATTCATAGTTTGCACGAAGACATGTTGGACTAAAGTCCGCTTTTGTGAAAAGTATGAATACTTTATGCCACCCTGTCATATATAAAAATGTACTCATGATTTTTTTTTATTTGAAAATGTAACTTAGACGTCTGTTCGCGCATAAGCTTCAACTAGTAAAAGAACTATTTATATTGGCCAATGTTGACCAAACACAACCAACACTTTCGACTGAAATTAACTAATAAAAATGAACGATAAAAGATTTTCAGTTAATTGTTGGTAGTTACAATGTATAGGCATTTAAAAATAAGAAATAAACCGATCCCTCTCATTTGTTTGTTGGTTTATTCTGAAGTCTCAAAATTTTACTAAACGTCCTTCGGAACCGTCACATCTGATATTTCACGGAAACACAATATGACCCTAAACAACTCACAGTCTGCTCTCAGAAGTCTATGGCGATGACGTACTGAAAAGTCGGATTAAAAGAAATACTTACTGAATAAATAATCCCATTAACTTTCTGTGGAGTTTGTTAATTAAGAGCTAGTTTTTCATTGTCTGGTTAAAGTACAGGTTAGCTAGTAACTAACAGTTAAACTCTAACTGGTGGTTTACCCGTTTTTCAATGTCTAGTTAATGTCTAGTGTTTGCACTCCCTCAAAATGTAAAAGTTACAAGAATGATGGAAGTGTGTGGTGTTGAAACGCGATGTTTACTTTTGGAGCTCCAAAAATGTAAAATTTACAGAAGAAATGTAATATTTTCAATTTGTGTGTAAGCATTGAAACGGAAAATGTAACGAAGGTTGTAGTGATGCAAATATGAAAAAGCAAAAACAGTGTCTGGGAGTTTATTTGATTTCGAGCTGAGAGTGCACATTGAGTGAATGTTAAAAGGCAGGTGCATCGCGTATAATGAAAACATGTTGTAAGGTAACTTTAACTGCCTTTGCTACTCGACATGTGTCCGTGATTTTTCTATCAAAATACGTGTCATTCATAAGATGAAGTATGAATATTAAGTAGGTCGTTAGTATTCTTGCGCATGCCGCCATATTTGTATGTGTTGATCATAACGAGTGCTTATTTAACAAAATAATAATAACACATGATATGTAGAAACGCTTTTTGGATTTCTAGTTGTAGCTAGATGTTATGTGTGAATTATTTACAAAGGAATGAGTGGTTCTGAACGTATACATGTATCAGTAGTTGACGGAAGCTGTGATCCCGAAAGTAAAAAATATCCATATGATTGTGAGACAAACTCATAATATTCCCCAAACGATAATGATAATAGAAAAACGATCATCTTTACTTGATGACTGCCAGTTTCCTCAAGTTATTGACCCATGTGTACAAACTGTACCACTCATTCCCTTGTAAATAATTATTACTGACGTTTCTATAAACTCCTAGTGCCAGAAATACGAAAAGTGTCACGAAAAGCTGTGTCATTATTATTTCGTTAAATACTCAATCCAGTTGGTCAACACACAAACATGGCGGCGTGTGAATACTAATAGCGACACTTCGATTTATGAATTACACTACTTTTCTACGAAAAATCATGTACGTGTCCAGTAAGTTAATACGATTATTTAAAATCAGGATACAAAATTGTGTTCATTATACGCGTTGCGCATGACGTTTGTCATATACTCCATGTGCTGATTCCCAACACGCAACCACATAAACAGTCCCAACTAATTTTTGCTCTCATTTCATACTTCCATGACTCGAAGCTTCGTTAAATTTTGCAATTCAACACTTCCACTGACGTTGGAAATCTTACTGTGCTGCATATTTTACATCTTTTTGTGAGTCATTAAGTAAAGTTTACTCAGCAAATAATAAAGCTAATGGAAACAAGATGATTAAATATCCCTTTACCCCACTTCGTGAATTATTTACAAGGGAATGAGTAGTGTAGAACGTACAAATTGATCAGTAGCTGGCGGACGCAGGGGTTCCAAAAGTGAAGTTTGTCCATATGATTATGAAACAAACATAATATTCATAAAATGATAATGAAAAACAATAATAAAATTATTAAACATTACCCTACTTTTCACCTTACCATATCCCTTTTTCCTTGCGAGAGTACTAGTTGCGGGTAACAAAAAAAAAGTTTAAACATTCATATTCAACTTCATGAAGTACATGAACTTCGCTGACTACCTGTTGTGTGTTTTTTTATAATTACTGTGAAGTATACAAATACAGAGATTCTGTTAGACCACCCAATGTGTAACCCCCGAAAATTCTTGAGTACAACCTTAATTTTTTTTACAATTAAAAATAAATAGGAGCAAAACTGCAAAACTCTGTTTACAAGCTCTAATTTTGGCTATACCCTCCCAAACTGAAAATCTTAATTACTTTGTTTCTTGCAACCGAGCGAAATAAAACGCATCCAAAAACCGAAGAAATTTGTTCTCTGCCTATAAACTCTTTCATGAAAAAATCATTAATTTCATACTGTATTTCTTGCTTGTCATTGCTTGAAATCGCGCTCATGTTCTTGGAACTACCTGTTAAGTCCGGCTTTACTTTACTTTATGGACCGCAAAAAACGTAAAATTTACACGAGAAATGTAACATTCCTAACGTGCCTAGAGGTGTTCAAAGCCTAAATGTAAGTTTTGAAATGAAGGTGTAAAATGAGAGAGAAATAGGGAAAGGTGCTAGGGACTATTTAGTTTTTTCCGCGTTGGGGGTTAATACATGCATTGTTTAGAACCCCATGTACATCGTGTATAATAAAAAGCATCGAAGTGGACTTCAACGAACCCCTCTTGACTGGCCCGAGATACTGTCCGTGTTTTTTGTGGCAAAATACGTGTAATTCGGAAGACGAAGTTTCGCCATAACTCCTCACGGAGCTATGCTTATTATGTGTTGATGAACATCATATTAATGAAATGATAATGGCATATAGCTTTTCGTAGTACTTTTTGGAAGCTGGGTTGCCGGTAGGTGTTTATAGAAGTATGTGTGGTAATTGTTTGCAAGGAAATAAAGCATATAGAGCCTTACATATAGCACGGAAGCTGCGGCCATAACTTGGAGTTTATCTATTTTCCCAGAGTGTATAAGGATATGCGGGTCAGCGATCTAAAACCGTCACGCGTACGTAAAAAATAAACTTTGTAAACTTAATTTTGTATGGGCGATTTTTAGTAACTGAATTCGGTCCGTCACGATTATGAATGCGATGCTAATTAAAATTCAGATCCATGCACCAGCCGGGATTCGAATCCGGGACCTTCAAGTCGCTTACGTAGCCCCCCAACCCACACGGCTACGAGGTCGGCGTCACATATACGTATTTTATTTAGATAGTAACTCAACTATTTACATATGTGTGTTTACTACCTTATTTCTTTATTCCACAAATCTCTTAATGCAATCAAACATTCATATTTCTTACTTCAGAAACTAGCGAATTTGATGCGTATTTTGTTTAAAACTTACTGTGCTATCCTCTATTCTACTGTTTTCATAATTCCTGAACAACTCCCTAGATGGTGAAATAGTAGAAATCCATTGCCAACCGTCGCACTGTTCCCACTAACCAAAAGTTAAGTAACCACCAGTTAAAAAGCAAATGAAAAACGGATATTAAAGTTAGAGTTCAGGTTAACTTTAACTAGCAGTTAGTTAACTGGAAAGATAACTGGACAATGAAAAACTAGCCCTTAGAAAAACTCTAAAGAGAACGCTACAATGTCTATGAGCTTATCCTGAGTATAAAATAGTATATAAAATGTAAAGTTAGTTCGATCCATTTGAGAATAAAAGGGTTAGATTCTGAGTATGATTGCACTTCGGTCACTTACTGATTAACGCAACAATGATAAAGTCTAACTACTAGAAAATCGAGTATAATTTCTACCAAAACCTGGTAATTCGTTGCAGAGTTACAACACATATACATTTATGTAATGATTAAATATATTTACCTGTTGGTAGTTCCCGTTCCAGAAATGGAAATAATGCGGTATTTCATTGTGGCTTCTGTAACACAATGCGCAGATCGAAACACTATCACTTTGTTCACAAGTCCTCAATTAGCATGTGATTCACGCATGCGTATATTACTTTCATTAATACGACTACAATTTAACACTGCACTTAATCGTACATATAAATTAATATCACTATGGACAGAAATATATATATTTCAAACTAAATGTTATTTATCATACGTTAGACGCAATTTTTATACACACTTACAAAAGGAAATTCTGTATCGCGTCCCGAAACCGATCCAAATTTTGCATAAGGTCTTCCAAACAACCTGGTAGTTTCATTTGCACCTTTATAAGAACCAAAGGACTGGATTCATCGACAAGCAATGGAAGAATGCCTTTGAGTGTACTCTAGAACTTGCAAAGAAACCTCGTATTTGCGTCATCAGTGAGTGTCAGGTGGTCATGAATCGCCCTCGAAGTGTTAGCATATGCATGTTCGTCAATAATCCTTTTATACGCAGTTGACTTACCAGGTCTGGTTTTCAGTAGAAATGCAAAACATATTAACATCCGGCTAGAGAGAAATGTTCAGAGTGACTCAATAAAGAATAAAACGTGCCATGTTGTTTGTGTTACGGACTGACTCAGTGCGTATTCTTTTCTTACAGGTTATAACTCAATGAGGTCACGAATACTTAGTTCTATAACATAAAACATATTTGTACGTACCATGAACTGCAAAGCACCAAGTACTGTAATTGTTACTTGTTTTTTCAATTTCATAGAAAGCAGAAAAAAATCACTAAAAACGCATTTGTTTATATTAAGTCTTCCCTCAAAGTGAATTACGTGTCATGTGACCAATTCAAGTTCTTGGCTTCAAAATTCCTCAAGAAAATACAAGGAATTTTAAGAAAGAACTGTTGTATAAATATGAGTTCTTGAAACTTTTTAGTTCATTTTCATTACAAAATCGGCAGCAATCGAAGTTTGTAGTAATGAAAATCATTTTTTAACAATATTCTGATAAAGCATACCTAAGAAATTACCGACTATTAAACGATGAGTCCAGTCGCCAAAGGATATAAGTGACATTAAAGAACAAAAAGAAGATTCAAGGTTGTCTTTTATATATAACCCAAAATACATGGGAACCAAAACTGTTATATTTTGGGCTATATATAAAAAATTACATCCAACATTTTTTATTCGTCAATGTCGCTTATATCCATTGGCTTCTGGAGTCGACGTATGTTATGAAGTCAATATATTCACATATTGACTTTTATGTATTGCAATATTATTATAATTTTACATTATTATAGAACGGAAACCAGGATTTGTCTTCACAAATGTAAGTGAGGTTTTTCTACAAAGTAAGTAATTCAGAAGGGAGAGTTACAATAGGCACAAGGACAAAATACACGTCAGGGCAACCTTCAAAGACACACTCCAAAAATGATACGAATCTCACAAAAAATCTGAATTTAGGTTGTGGGTTTGGGACCCCCTCTTTCCTCCCCATCCTCTACTTACGTTCCTATCCGTAACTGTCAGCAAATTCAAGAGTGGAAAATAAAGTGGCATTTGACACCGTGTTCATGGAGGGCCTATTTTGATTTTTCCTTCTGTTTTACTCATTTCTGGGAAAAGCCTCCCTTACATTTCTGAAGACAAGTACTGGCCTATATCTGCCGAACTATTTGTTACACGGTATTGTAGATTTGCAGTCTTTATCAGCAGTGTCTCGTATGTCCATGTATACATTTTGAGTAACAAATGCGTGTTAGAACCGAAACTGCGGTAGCCATTGCAGCGACTGCCCTTCGTACACTTGTTCAATAAAGTCTTGAAGTCTTCCACTTGTTCAATCTTCCCCTTGCTCCAAATTTTAACGCCTTGTAGTGAACAAACGCGACTTTACACGGTCGAATTATTTTGCATGCATTATCAGCTTCGGGGTACGAATACATGTACGAAGTCATGTAAAAAAATTCCTGCATCGGGCTACAAATATAAATACGAAGTCTTATTTTAAAAAAAATCCTACGGGGTTTATGTTGAAACCGAAACTACGGGAGTCATTGCAGCGACTGTTTCCCCTCGCTCCAAACTCTAACGGCCTGTAGCGGACAAACGAAGCCTTACCCGGTCGAACTACTTTGCAGGCATTATCAGCATCGGGGTACAAATACATAAGTATACGAAGTCTTATCAAAAAATTCCTGTTCGAACCCAAACCCTTCGCTTGTGAGTAATAGTGAAAACATTCTTTTTAGAATTTTTTCTTTAAATTTTCTAGAATTTTTTTTAGTTTTTTTTTAGCCATTGAACGATACGGGAAATTGCCATGAAATCAATTGAAGGGTACGTGGATAAAACAACTGGATTTTCAAGGAGAAAGAAAAATCAACTTACAATAGCTATGTTTTTCCATTGTTCTCGACATTTTGAATTGTCAATAACTTTTAACTCATTTGATAATATAAACTCGCTAAAACATAAAAACACATGTTTAAAAAGACAAGTTAAGCCGACATAAAAATGCAATGAAAAGTAAAGAATAATGCTATTTCTTTTAAATTTCCAGTTTTTGTAAGGAAATCGAAACCAAATTTATAAACAAAACAACTTCTTTTCTTATAACAAGCCACGCAATGTAAGTTAGTGAGTTTTAATTGGCTGTTATAGTCACTAATTTTGCCCCGCCTCACACAAAGAATAAAAAATCAGACAAACATTTTAAGAAGTTTTATTTTTGTTAATAGTGTCCTTTTAAAGTCGGATGTTTATGTTCGTCTTCTGTAAAAACATTTATATTTGTATCCATTTTTCCTTTCATATTAGTATCTACTCAAGATTAATTCTGAATTACGTCTGCATAGAGTTAGAATTGAATCGCCGAAAAATCGTGTGCGGCGCCTGTCCAACATTGACAAGACTTATCATAACAGAGATTTTCAAATGGTGTGCAATAGTATGTTGCTTGCCTGTTGCGTGCCGCACCGCGAGAACACAAATATTTAAATTAAAATAATAAATAAAGGGAAACCGAAATAGACGTTTAATTATAAATAAAAGAGGAACAGTCCATTATAAGTAACTAATTGGAATTGTTAAAAATGATTGAGTCAATAATTCAATTTTATAATTAAATACCGGATTGTTAATTTTGGAACTTAACCTGGCATGAGATATAAAGCTCGACCCTCCCGGAACCATCGCAGTTTGGCTGATACCGAATTGATTACAAAACGTACATGTTGATTACCATTAGTTGACAGCGCGTTTATCCCCTAGCGTACGTGTTGATTACCATGTGGTGACAGCGTATTTACCCCTAGCAGACGTGTTAAATCCCATTAGCTGTTACCGTATTTATCCCATACCGTACGTGTAGATTCACATGCACCAACTACATCTTGGCTTGCCTTCGCTCGAATTTATTCAGTGAGAGATCATTGTGAGGTTACAGCTCACCAAACTCTCCAAAATAATCCCTACTTACAACCGTTGAATTACTCATATGAAAAATTCAGGTTCCTATGTAAATTTGAGAAATTTAATACAATGAAAAAACTACAGAAACAAAATAAAAGTACATTTGGAAGAAGCTGGAGTAAAGGCGTCACCTTCGTTAGCACCACTGAGCAGTGAGCACATACCACCAAAATATTTTCAGTCACTAAACTCCAATATTGATTCATTAAACACTGTCACAAAACACACTAGCAAAACACACTACCTCTTAATAAACACTGGTCTACATGCAGTACGTATGTTTAAACATGTTTGGCTATTTGTTATCCTCATAATTTACATACAAAATTACAACTGTCGAGCATAAGTAATGAAATTATGCAGATGGGAGAAACTTGTAGCAGATTTTTTAAAGATATTCATACTGGGTAATGTTAGAATCTGATAGTTTTTTTTCATTTGTTGTTTTATATAGCTCTGTTTGTCCCTCATATTTTAAAGAAGTTTTTTCTCACTTTTCATTTGAATGTAAGTTTCACCTTGAACATCCTTCAATGTCTATATCAGGTGGAAACAGTAAAACTGAGCGTTCAATTTAGAGTGAAATGCTTCACAGCGTTAGTAGACCGTTCATCACTACTACTAAAGTCGACCCACATAATGGGTGGAAAGTCGCAATCTGCGAGAATGTAGGTCTAAAGTAAATAATCAAAAACGTCATCCAGTTGTTCATGCGTAGGTTTGCGGGACATTGGGTCTTCTACGAAGCAGTCTTCAATTTGATCAGATGGGAGAAGAGTCAGTCCAAACAGTTTTTAAGAAGTCTTCCTAATTCAGATTCCTTTGATTTAAACTCATTTGACAATCCCAATGGATGAATTTTCTCCACCATGATTGGCCGAGATGGAATCTGAAGCCCTTTATAGTCGTTTGAGGCCAAACGTAAGCAATTGCCTGGTGAATTGCAGTCTCAAAGTCAACGTACATAATGTCGGTATTGCTGTTATTTTTAATTAAAGACGAAGCTTCCTTGTATGTCTCAGATGTTTTGTTTAAGAGCCAAAAAATACCAACGGGAAATAGCTATGTTGATTTACACCGTGGATTATAAATATTTGGCGGAACAGCTTAGGGCAGCTCTTGAAAGTTCCATGTACAAATAAAGTTCTCGAATCCTTCAGAAAATCCAAAATTGCTTTGAGATGATAAACCCACAATATTCTTTTCCGAGTCGTTCACAAACAAAAAGTTTTCTTCCCTGATATGAAATATCATATTTCGCCAGTGCTTCATGTAGTTCTTGTAAGTTATTGGGGAACTTCGGAAACTTGCGTGAGCGAGCAGCATTAATATTTTCCTTATTCGAACCAAATCATGTGTTGTGAGTGTGTCAATGTCACTATCAGCTAACTCGATGCGTCTAAGTTTGGAGGAGCGCTCACACACATTTTCTTCAGCCTTCCTCTTGACTAAATTACTAAGTATCTGTCGGTTTAACGTACCAGGTCATTCTTTTCATGGTTATGATCTAATTGCGAATCGACAATACAATTTTAAATAATTTAATTTTGCAAAACACTTACATGTTCTCCTCGTTCATTTATATCTTTCAACGCCACCGACGAGACACTTATGGAAACACAATTTGTAACCGTCTATCACCAACAGCTTCTTGCCCTTTTCACTTGCCATCACTTCGAACTCCATCGCTGGCATACCATGTATTGGTTTCTTGCAAATTTCCTCGTACACTGAAGTAGAGTAGCAACACCTGCAGCAACTGTGCGAAATTACCACGGGAATCAACACGGATAGTGAGAGGAATCAACACGAATGTTATCGTTAGACAAACTTATCGAATGCGGGAATCAATTCATATACTACCAAAACACCAAGGGACGCAAAAAGGCAGCAGCGGGCACTTTGTATTCCAGTTTGGGTTAATTTTATGACATGGCACTCCCTTAGCATGTATAAGTACCAATTTTGTATCCCATTTAGTGAGGCCAGTTGTTGTATAAGTTTTCGTTCCCTGCGGTGTTTAGCTCATTTCTTGTTAGTGGTTCTTGGTTTAGAGTCCTACCGTGTGAAGTCATAACTGTGGGACTTATACTTGATGTTTCTTTGTTTTCTGGTTTGTTAGTGTCTACACGTCTCTTGTGCACGACAACACCAACGTCACTGTATTCTGATGTCTATTATTATTAATGAAATTTTCTGTTATTATATTGTTATTTGCTTGTGGTTTTAGTGCTTTGTTTGTTGTTGACTTGTTGTTAACGTATAAAGTAAGTCAGTCGACTTTTAAGCATTGGATTTAAGTATTGGACTTAACAGATTTTTGGTAAAATGGATTCAAATCCTTCGCTTCGTGAACCTCTACGAGGATTGAGCCTGTGATCTTGCGTATAGCAGAGAAGCGCGATTACCACTCCGCCACTTCATGTTATTTCGGGTATATGGTGAAAGTTCGTGTATGAACATTTTCGGCATAAGTGTGCTGAAGATGAGTAGTTTGGTCTGCCTATTCGTTTTTGATATCTTTTAGAAGAGGTTACAAGAGTTAGGGCTTCATTGTTCTGCTTCAGCACATACTAGCTGAAATGATTGATTCCAAGTTTTTGAAAACGAATGTACACTCCTCAATGTGTACTGTTTTGGTAAATATTTCTAAGCAGCCTATATAATTTTGTAGAGGGTATTGCATTGATAACTGGGATTCTTCAACTGTTTTGCAACTGCTGATTATTACCCCAAATAATATAGTCGGTTAGATCATTTGATATTTTTTGCTTAGTGGGCACCTGTTCTGATGAGAATGTCTATCTTTTGCTTTTTTAAATAATTATTGTTTAATTTTGCTTTGCTTTGTCTCGGTGCCTGTTAATTTTCTAGGCACTTGTTACGTTTGGGTGCGTGTAATAGCATAAACCACAGCTGTGTGCTTTTCCAGAATGTGTTTATGAGAATTATTATAATATGAGCGTTAGTAGGTCCCTTTCTGTGTTTTCTATCCTGGGGATTTCTTAGTCGTTTGACTCGGGATATGGCCAAGTTTGGTTTATAGAATTGCCCGATGACAGGACTACTTTCGTTGTCGAAGTCCTATATAGAAAAGTCTTGTTCATTTTTTTTGTAATTTAGCTATTCTTTTTAATTGGAGTATTAACAATTGTTGTGTTAAGTATAGCAAGAAGTCATTTTTTAATCAATATTGGCACTATACTGCATAAGCGGTAGGTCCTTTAGGTTCACTTTTAACCATATCCGTTTTATATTTCTTCCTGGATGTACAAATATTGGTTGGACTAGATGTATATATATATATATATATTGGTGGGCAGTCTTTGTTTCATATCTGAGGGCACCCAGGCCCTATATGTTGGGGATGTCTGAATTACCAAGTAGGTCAAATAAGAGTGTTTTCTTTATATTAATTTGTAAGGGAGTTTTAAGATTTAGTTTTTGTTTAGATTTGATAATATTTCAGTTCCCAAGGTGAGTCAATGTGAGTCAATGTCTTGTAAGTTGAATTTCCTTTGTCTAAAAACAGGTTCTGTTTTTCTAAAACAAAATGTGTTGGCTTTAAAGGGAGCCTTTTTTTATTTTCTTCTTTAATTTGTGTTTATATGTTTTGTCTTCCCTCTCCATGAAAGCTGAATATTTTGTTTAGTTCAGTGGAAGTCCAGTGCTACTGCCTTTGCTCTGGTTTCCTCAATTTTCTGGGTTCAATCGTCAGTGTAGATATCGTTTCTATTTTTTGCATATTTCAACGTGTAGATCCACTTTTGATTCAAGTTGTGGGATCACGTCACGTTAAGACGCTAATGCCCTTCCATGAATGTAGGCCTTCCTGTAGCGTCTACAAAATGGTGGGCAAAATCTGGAAAATTCCAGAAAGATACCTTAATGTAGAAATGGTTTTAGCTTCAAAACCAAAAATCTATGTTATGTTCAGCCATAGTAACGTTATACGACCCTTGCAAAGGCACTCCCACCCCCGAACTCTGTCTAACACAATAGAAAACCTGTAATACGAGAATCCTGAGAAAGTCTAGCTACTTCTACTGAAGCATTCTCCCTGTTCTAACCCTACCCGCTGGCCGTCTTCAGCTAGGCAGGTATGCACCACCTCTCGTTTCGCGTTTTCACTTTCTAATCTAATAATTGCTTCTCATCTCGTCGGATAAAATCCCACGCCCGAAGCCGGAGCTGGGGAATAAATTGTATACGGTTATTTGGGGTAGCTTGGTGACGTTGCAAATGTGTAGGTCTATCAACTAATTTCACATGTAATACAAGACTCGTGAAACATTAATTATTTTTATTTTTTGTCATAACATTCTTACTGTTTCAAAGACGCACTTATTTATAATTTTCTTTTTAGTTGCATCTCATTGGCCTTGTATTTTGGTGTGACTTCTGTTCTATTTCTAGTACCTCTTCAACAATCGTTCTATTGTCTATTTCGTGTTAAGTTGAAGTGATTGTTGAAATATATACAATGACATTTCATTTTGTTATTATTATACACATTATCCTCTAACATAAGTGATAGTTCGAAATTAAATAAAAATGTAGTAGTCAGAATGATCTTTGGTAATACATCTTAAAATGTCTTGGTATTGCTAGGGTTAAACCACTTGATTATCAGAGAGCAATTTCAGTTCCCTAATATCCTTGTTCTTCAATAGTTGCACTTCAACTGACACGTTCATTTTCGCCATGTTTAAAGGACTCAATTCAGTAGTTTTCGAGCAAGTCTTCAATTTCAATCACAAATTATTATCTTCCCCACTTTTTGTTAAAGCAGAAAACCAAGTTTAGCAACTTATATACAGCACATACAGAGAATAAAGAGAAGGTTAGGAACTTGTGTTAAATAAATATTTTCTGAAATGTTATTGTATGTCGATGGAAGACACAATATTTACTTCTATCTCTATACGAATCTAATTTCAACTTTTCAAATCAAACGCCAAAGGTAAAACGAACTAGAACCTTGCAGCTCTTGCAACTCCCTTGTCAATATTAATTGTTTTGAATATTAACTACTTAAGTAAAATGTTACTTACTATCCGCATTCGCAATTAAGAATGGCAAGAAATACAATGGGTTTCACTCGGTCTGTCTATCAGAAGCATCTCCAAAAGCACGAGATTTTGATAACTTTTACATCTTATTAATCAAATATACCGACAGAAATGACGACTACATTATATATATTTCAATACCTTAAACCAACCAAGTGGAGGACTGGTATTGTGCTTACATTGTAAGAATCGAGAGGTATCAGTGTCAATTCCTAGCACCGTTATCCCTGGTTTCCCTCACTTTGACTAATGATGCAAAGTACTTTGGATAAGGGCAGCACAGATTTCTTCTTACACCTTTCTCTTTGTTATAGTCAACGGGGCCTATCTGGTGTTAGTTTAGTAAATAATAATAACAATAATAAATGCTTTATTTTCGTGCTATGAGCAGCTTGCTCGCCAATTCAGCACGCGTCAGAGAGCCACTACTTGTTTATATAATTGCAATTATATGAGTATAATACAATGTATAAAAATAAACATATGAGCTCAAAATTGAGTACAATTAATATTAACCACATTAAAAATATAATGTTTCATATTACACACAAAATACAATTTAAGAGTATGTTAAAATATATTCTGATTAGATACAAGTTGTAAGGTATGTTCTAAAGTCACTTAAAAGAATGGAAAGCATATTTTTAATGAATGACTGAGAAATAAGAGTATATTATAATGAAAACAATATATTATATTAAAATGTTTTATTACTTAAATATTCAAGCCCTGTCGTTTTTTGCAGAATACTTGTAATTATATCAATCATTCTGGCTAAAATAATGCTTTTCATGTTAATCAGGAATTTGTAGTTTCTAAAATGATGTGTTGGCACATGAATGCCAATGAAAATGAGTTGTGGATTTTATTTGAAAGTATGTCTTCAATGAATAGCTCATGATTATTTTTTCTTCTACTGTACAAAGGTTCAAACCAAAGAAAATGTACCAATATTTATAACGATACTCATAATGCGGTAACCCAAACTTGAAACAAAATACTAATACTAATATATATATATATATATATATTTAATTTATTCATTTTTTTCCTTGTTGGTTATCGAGTCTTGGTACAAAATTATTACTCCAAATTCAAGTTTCGCTATATAATAAGTGCCCGTTTGTAGTCTTGTTAACTCATCCCATGGATTGAATACATAATCTATTTTTCTCTTTGACTCTTGCGTTAAAATGTCTATGTGTTCCTTAAATTTATTTCTAGAGTCGAAATTAATACCTAAATCAGCGGTAGTATGCATTCTATTCATGAAGTTATCCTTTGTACTGTAAGTTCTTGGGATAAGGGCGCCGATTTCTGTGTAACTTTGGAGAGGGGGCATTCAGATACGCGTTTTGTTGCCAGATAAGGGTCCAAGAAGGCACATATGATGATCTTAATACAAATTCAATTCAGATTTTTCCAAATATTGTATATTCATAAAAAGCACATATAATAATAGTATACATATAGTTATTATGGACGCCTCCCCAGGCCCAGCTATTACAGAATTTAACTATCTTTGTATAACGTTTAAAAAAGTTCACTAAAGCATATTCACTGCTGTTACTAGAAAATAAACTTAGGAAATAACAGAAACTAATGTTAGTCTATGCAGAGGAGTTACTCAGCTTTTCCAAATGTGGTTCTCTTTCTATCCGACTCACCCTTTCGCCGCGTTACTGCTTTATTGGACAAATATTGTTTTTCTTCTTTTAATTCGCGGTTCTTGATCTCGACAGGTATGATTCAAGAAGCTTCTGTCTCACTTACACTGAGGAAAAAATTATTTGGACAAGTTCAACAAAGAGGAAAAACAGACTGTACCACATGCAAAACGTGGACCATTTCTAAATCTCTTCCCCTTTTACTATAACATATATAGCTTAGATAGAATGCTATAGAAATAACTAGTACTCGATACACCTGTCAGGTCACAGGCAACGAGGGTGACAACTAATTCATCGCAAAAAAAGGACAACTCCATACTATTCCCGAGAGAAGTGTTTTAGTATCCTTTTGTGTACAAGAGCACGCTGCGTGGTGTATTGAAGCAATCCACACCGTGTCAGGCATAAAGTAGCAGTATGGAGGAAAATAGTAAGTTGAACAACATTGTAAACACTCACTTTAATTTGAAATTACCTGTGGAAGGTAAAAGGTACTAAGACATAGCCAAGCTTGTAGGAAAGCCGTGCTCTACCGTTGGATACATCATAAAGAAACATAAAACAGAGCAATTATTGGGGATCCGTTCTGGTCAACTAAGGAAACTTAACTGCCCGGAATGAAACCTACATTCTTCATTCTGTGAACAAAACTCAAAGAATTAGTTATAAAGATTTGGCTACTTCACTTGCCTAGGATATGCAAGATAATGTTACGGATGTGTAGTGTGAAAAAAAAATGGGATTCAGAAAATGTGGAGCCAGAAACAAAACATAAATATCAGAATAAAGCAGAAAGAAGTTCTAATTTTCCAAGAAATATCAATATGAGTGCCTGGAATTTTGGAAAAAGTTTATTTTTCTAGGATGAGACGAAGATAAACTTGGATTGTAGTGATGGATATTAGGAGGTCCGGCGAAAGAAGAATGAAGCTTTCAGAAAGCAGAGCAATGCTTCAACTGGTAAAAATGTTGGAGGGTCTGTTATGATTTGAGGTTGTGTAATTACTAATGGAGTGCCCAATATTCATAGCATGGATACAGATCTTGTAAATCTCATTTTTGCAATGAATTTTGGATTGTTTGTGGTGTAACATTAACTTACATATCCTAGACGAGTGAAGTATCCAAATCTTTAGCACTAATTCTTTGAGGTTTTTTTTCACAGAATGAAGAACGCAGGTTTCATTCCGGGCAGTTTGTTTTCTTGGTTGGTCAGAACGGATTCTATTCCGCAATAATTGCTCTGTTTTATGTTTCTTTATGATGTATCCA
This sequence comes from Lepisma saccharinum, assembly GCA_022664845.1. Taxonomy (NCBI): domain Eukaryota; kingdom Metazoa; phylum Arthropoda; class Insecta; order Zygentoma; family Lepismatidae; genus Lepisma; species Lepisma saccharinum. The sequence goes on along the minus strand of JAGDQP010003497.1, from coordinate 22,004 downwards.
ACGGTAAAGCATGAATTTCCAACAAGCTTGGCTTGCCTGACGCGATGTGGATTGCTTCAACACACAACGTAGACTGCTCTCGTGCACAAAAGGATAGCTAGGACAGTTGTTTCTAGACTAGTATGGGATTGTCCAAATACTTTTCTGCGATGAATTTACGTAGTCGTCACTCTTTCGTTGCTTGTTACCTTACAGGTGTATCGAGTAGTAGTTATTTCTATAGTATTCTACCTAAGGCATCAAAATTATCAAAAAAGGGCAAGAGATTTCGAAATGGTTCATGTTTTGCGTGTGATAGTGTGAGACAGTCTGTTTTTCCGCTTTGTTGAACTTGTCCAAATACTTTTATTTACCCGATGTATATCTTTCCCTATCTATATGTTGTATTAGAAACTCAAAATTACGGTAAATAATAATTGCATTAAAACAGCAGTTTGACGGATATTTTTCCTAGTGAAAGTCTACTCCTACTTTTGTGCGAGTTCTTGTCGCTTATTTTTCTTGTACATTTTTTTTAAAATTATGTTTGTATGACAAAATCACGATGAATGATCCTTAAACGACAGAAAATGACGTTTCCATTTTTTCTTTTTGTTATATAAAATGATCTTTATCGATATTATGCACGAAACTCCAGAAACAACACAAGAAATGCACGAATTAACTCCTTTAGCCAGGGAGGGGTATTAAACGTCATGTAATATATATATAAGTACTGTAGCACACAAGTTTCAGGGAGGAATTTATCAATGAAATAGATTTGCCAAAGGGAGATAAGCTAAGTAGAAGGAGAAAACGAATGACCATGTACTATAAAAATAGGAGAACCGACTTCAACTTGTCCCCCCCCCCCCATTAGGCCCGATGAAATATCCACTTGTGTGAACGCAAGGAAACGTTTGCAATTTGTTTGCGAGAAACGGTATTAAACATCGACTTGCTTGACAAGGACGTGATGTCATATTGAGCAAACTGGCGGTTTAAAAACAAAAACTTGCGACTACAAAACTCTGGTAGCAAATCACTCACAGGTCTCGGCTTTTGTTGGCTAATTTCGAGGGAAATATATAAATCTGAAGCTAAAATTAACTGATCAAAATGTTATAAAATGAACGTGGTGCTCTCTTGCGTGTGTAACAACACAGATCCTGGCTGAGAATAGCCAAAAACTGCAACACAACAACCCAGGAATATAAATAGGGTCGCCAGGGGCCTAGAGTACCCACACAACGCATCTAACTAAACTCTAGCTCCAAACATTTTCTATGCCCCAGACGAGCGGTGCAGAAATGTCTTCCAGATTTAAGAATATCTGGGAAAGAAGATTCCAGATCCTTGTGATTGCTGCTAAAAGACAGTAAATTAGTACGAGGGAGGAAATACCGATAAAGCGACACCTCCAATCTTTTTTTAAGTAGATCGTCGGTAAATACTCTGAAGTACCAGCTGGTTCAGATTAGCGATAGTTAAAGAAACGAAAATCCATACTTGGGAATAATCTAATACTATCATACGCATAACGATTCATGTGTGACTCATACTGCATCTTTACTCACTTCGAAGTCTACAGGGTGGCAAAAGACCATGTCTTACCTTTACCTTAGTAGGGCCCACACCTTACTAGTTAAATTCAGATGAATATCATGGTAAACGTTAAATAAATACTGTACAACACAAATAATATCACACACTGTATATGGATACTCAACTAATGCCTTACGTAATACTTAGTTAACTGAGAGATTATATAGACTATGTTCATTGAAAAGAAACTCAAGATGTTCGAAGAAATAGAAACATTTCAAAATTTCAATTTATTCATCTGATTTTACACAATATAAGCTTTCGGAGTTGATAATGTCATTAAAATCGGAACAGAATTAAGATTGTGTTATAGAGATCAAAGAAACTTTTATGTTCTATCTTTTGCACATTGTGAATTAATTAAGCGAAAACGAAAGTTGGTTTTGCAAATATAAATGTTCATAATTTCTATAATAATTTATAAATTGTGCTGAAATCTTCACGAGATAGTTAAAAAACATTGCTATTCAATTTAGAAAAGGTTTTACCACATTATTTCATACAGAAATGAAGTTATTATACAAAACATACCTTGACGAAAGAAACAAGTTAGCCTTATAGTAGGCGTGACGTCATGACAGATGATTACTACATTATACAAATGACTATTTGAATAAATCTTGAAATATGCAAAAATAATGTTATAAATGTGACAATTAAACGGAGAATAGTGGCTGTAGATGAAACCAATATTAAATAATAATTTCGAGGTTTTAAATTTACAATTAAAGTCAAAATTATCAAAAAGCTGTACGCAAAAATGGTCGAACAAACATTGTCGTTAATTTGACTAATAGTGGTGATGCATGGTAGCTGTTAACATTGCTAACCGGGAATTTTAAATATAAATGGAAACTGGGAGACTAGAAGTTGGCATTTGATTATTAGAATCCAACGACCCGATACTTAAAATGTAGAAATTCGGTTAATAGCGGCCCCATACTGAATTTAGAACATAATACCCATTTAGACAAATAATCTCAAAAACAAAATAATAATTTTATTGATGTGAAAATTTGGAAGTAATGTTGTCGATGGAAAGTCTTGATAGCACTTGTATCAACTATTGTTCTCGTAATAACCATAAATATATTCCACCGGAATGGACGAAATAGTATCGGAATATTCTTCGATTTACTAAATTTAGCGTATATATTTACCAATTGTAGGTAGGGCTCTGGAAATGCAAATGACTGAAAGCCCACACATACATCCTTTGAATCGGTATGGAACTGAAACTAACATGGTGGGGAGAGCAGTTCTCCCATCAAACGGAGAAGAATGCTGATTCACACCAATCAGCAAGAAACACGGAGCCAGACATTGACTAGGATCCAATCAAAATAAAGCACCAAATCCAAGTCAATGCTTCGTGACTAACGAAAACCTGAATAGATACAGACTGAAAACAAAAGCGAAAAACTAAAACGAAACACGCTCAAAGCGTGATAAAACCAAACAAAGAGAAAAATCTAAGGAGAGCACGAAAGGAACCAGAACATTACAAATAAATAAAAGGGGAAGAAAAATAAAAAATGGAACAGCGACTAGGCTGTTACACGTGAATAAAGTATCATTTGAATGTTCTGTCCATTGACTTTTTTCAAAATTAAGTAACTTCATTAATTATATTATATTCCATTTATGTTACTTTAATGTTTCATCAGCGTAGAATGCAGAGTGAGATATAAAAACAAGGGTGATGTGAGTGCAAGGACACACACGCTCTTTTACATAATGTCCTTGCACTCACATTAATCACTGATTTTGAACCACATTCTGCTTTCTTCGTATCCGAAATAATGGAAGTCAGTTCAACGCCTTACAACACAAGTAGCTAATATAAAGAATTAGTTCGTGATTAATTCTTCAACCGGTGGGTGGACACCTTTCGTGACATCTATTAGTAAAACGAGACGTTTCCACTCAGCAGAGTTTCAGAATAAAGCTTCCTTAGATAAGTTTTCTTGCGCAGTGATTTGAATGATTCGAAGAATTATATTGTTATAAAAATAACTAGCCAGACTTTAACTAACCCGTCTTTGGTTTCTCGACATATTTTCCGTGATTTGTTTAGCAATTCCGAATCAGTTTGAGTCTAATCTCATGTAGTTCTATCAAACATTAGCCAATTTCCTCCCAATCGATTCCTCTGTCCCTTAAACCGCTGTAAAAACGTAATAATAAGGGTCACGAAAGATTTTCTGCCAGCCAGCAACCATTGGGAGGGAACAATGGTCATATTAATCCTGAGTTAATGGAGAGGTTGAACTATGTAATTTGAATCGATGGACCCTCGAGTTTTAAACCAATTATTCCTATTAGCAGAGGCGGCGTTAGGTGAGCGCGGGGCCTAGAGCAATAATGACCCCGCGGGGCCAAAGTACAAGTAACAATCGCTGAGCGCCGAAATGTTACATCTAAAGCCGATAAAGCAGTAAGCAACTTCCCCCTAAATGCTTCCTCTCACTTCTTCCTTTCATTCCTAACCCTAAATTTATTACTAAATATTATCTTTTTTAATGAACAATGGTTTCTTATGAAAATAAAATCCGACATAATTTATTTAAAGAAAGCACAATATATTTCAAAAACTGCATTGCTAATTACAAGTGCTTCTTTATTCATTTCCATTTCACATTACATTTCGCATGGAAACTATACAAACTAGTTTATTTGTAAACTTTTTTTTACAAATCAACTTTTATATCATTGAGTAAGAAAAATATCAACTCGGAACGCGAGACCTCCCTAAGCAAGGGGCCTGGGTCGGTTGCCCCAGTTGCCACCCCCAAACGCCGCCTCTGCCTATTAGAGTATTGATTAGTTGTTGGCCCACATTATAAAGTGGCTACAATAACTTATCCTAGTTACGCAATACTGATTCAAGTTTACGTTTAACTCCGTGTATGCTAGTTTACATTCAAAATAGGAAACCGAACTTCTTGTACAGGGGAATTTAATTTATTCCTATTTGTAATCCTACAGGCTTGCTTTCTTATTGCTACATATAAGGCTGCGTGATATAATAATCCATACCATAGAGTTATAGAATCTTCACTAGAGGCAGAGCTGGCGCCACAGTCTATGTTGTTTTTAAGTCTCAGCGCGTCGCAGAGCAAATCGAACATTCTTTTGTTTCACCGCTTGTTTGGAAAAAACACCGAACCGTCTGCTGTTGTACTGCAGGAAATATTGTATTTAACACGCACGATCTTTTATGAACGAGAATAATTCATAATTCGCATTAGAGTTCACCTTAGATAAGTTCAACACGTAAAATACAAACAATATTAAATTGATCAATATAAGGTATAATTTAATGTAAAAATTACTTATATAAACATGATAAATATGATTTATTTCTGAAAGATATTTTTTGTTAAATAAAACAATACGATGTTAGTTATCTGTGGTTAATACTTAAATCCACATAACTTATTTTAAAAAAAAAAACATTAGACATACATTTAAAAATATTATACAACATTAGGGATACATCGCAAGTGACATGAACATTACACACATAAATTGCTGATACTGTAATTATATGCAGCCAACTTGCATACATTTACAAAGAAAATTATAAAATTGAAAATAGGGTAAGGGCACCAGCAGTCAGACATACACTAGTAGTCAGCAATTTTCACATAAATATCGTTGAAACAAGACGTATGTAATTATATATATATATATTATCTGTAATTTTCGGACAGCCTTAACTTGATATTTAAGTTCTGCCAACTATGGAAAGTGACATTATATAGACTATCGAAAAAAAAATCTCCCCTGGCTAGCTTAGAAGATGCCGGCAATGTTATCTGAGAATGAAAAAGAGTATCTTTAAATTGAGGGTAACATTTTTGTCCTAAAACTATTAAAAAAACACATTATTTTTTCTAGCTCTTGAAATCTTCTGTTTTAACTTTATATCATAAACAATACAAATAGTCATATCTATTAAGTGTATTATTGTGTCCGACTTTAGGTATATAGAATTAACGAGTCTTCCTATTGCCGACTAGGGTGACCGATAAGAAGTGTTTCTTATCTAGTTTTGTTGTTATGTTAAATTTATGTTTCTATTGTTCTTAATAGTGTTTACAAGGTGTTCCTGGTTCGATTCCCGGCGGAGACACAAGTGATTCGGAACCCACGTTAAACTGTAGGTCCCATCCTTAGGACGTCATCTTCATGCGATGGAAGGCAATGGCAAATCACCATCGGTTCACCTAGCTCTGGGACCTTCAGGTCAGACCTGTAGAACACCCATTATCATCATCATTGTTCTTAGTAATCTAACATGTCTTTCACACATTACTTTGCAACGACCCCAACCCAAGATCCCAAAAGAGATCACACACACACACACTTCCTGGCTAGGTGAAGTCAAAACAGCAACACCAAAAACAATCCAGGAATGCAAATAGGGTCGCCAGGAGCCTAGAGTACCCATGCAACGCATCTAACCTAAATTCTAGCTCCAAACATTTTCTACACCCCAGACGAGCGGCGCAGAAATGCCTTCCAGATTTAAGAATATCTGGGAAAGAGGATTCCAGATCCTTGTGATCGCTGTGAAAAAACAATAATTTAGAACGAGGGAGGAAATATCGGTAAGGCGACACCTCCAATTTTTAAATTAGATCGTCGGTTCATACTCTGAAGTACCAGCTGGTTCAGATTAGCGATAGATTAAGAAAGAAAACGCAAATCTTTACTTGGGAACAATCTCAAACGATAATACGCATATCTACTCATATGTGACTCATACTATGTCTTTACTCACTTCGAAGTCTACAGGGTGGCAAAAGACCATGTCTTATCTTTACCTTAGTAGGGCCCACGCCTGTAGTCAGGAATCGTAATTCCTAAAATAAAGACGAACGAACACCAACGATTGACGGTCGCAACTCAATCTAAACGTCGTGTCATAACGCAAAAATGCAAATAATATTTGTTCACTCAAATCACATACTGTAGTCACTTCATATATCAACGCAGAATAAAGAGAAATTCCACATATATAGTTCCTTTCCCAAGTTATCACATCTCAGCTAGCGAAAGAATCCTAACCACTGGCCTACGGGTTTATGAACCAACAGTAGTATTGTTCGGTAGTTTAGGGTATTTTAATAATTCATGAGGGAACCCCATGGCGTTGGGAATAAGCCTTTGACAGAGTATATATATATATATATATATATGTATGTATGTATGTATATATATCTTGACACGCACACATCGAATACAAGATTGGATTTTTTTTTGTTGAACTAACATTGGGTGGATGGAAAACTGCTTATAAATAAACTGATTATGGAAAACAAAATTTGAATACCATCTGCAAACGAATGAAGTTACATGACGCGACAGAGGAGAAGGAGGGAGAAGAAGCTATGATGTTGAGAATTAAACAAAGCCCATTCTGCTGTTAACATTTGATGTAGTCAGACGTACTAAACATATCGTCCAGAGTTGGCTGAATCCTGAGGTATGTACAGAGATGTTGTAATAGTATATATCTATATTATGCAGCATGTGCATGTGTGTAATTTAAAGAAAAAAAATGTTGATTTAAAAAAAATATAGTATTGATTTTAAAAAATAAAATAAATGTCCTATAGAAATAAAAAGAGCATAGGACAAAAAATAAGAAAGCCAGGTTTATGTACTTGTATTAATATGGGACATGGAACTTGGTGAGAGGTCGTGTTGCGACGGTTGAAAAAAAGGGATGTAACCGACATTATTAGAAAGTGGATGTTTTTATGTAAGGCTCAGGAAGGTAGCCGTCAAGGCCTAAGTTGAAATTACCATCCCAGCATTTGCTTGATATGACTAAGGAAAAAACCTGTTAGGATCACTAGTTGTTAGGGTTGAACCCACGACCTTCCGAATGTAGTGACTAAGGAAAAAACCTATTAGGATGACCGGATGTTAGGGTTGAACCCACGACCGCTGAAATGCAATGACCAAGGAAAACCTCAGTCAGGATGTGGTATTGAACGCACAATTTCCCGAAAACCACGTTTACTGTGAATGATACAGCGTGCATGTTGATAAATAATTGTGAAATTACATTAAGTCAAGGGAGAAACTACAGAATGGCCTTATCGATCAGTGTAATAAAAATGTGTTGGTTGAAAAATGGTTTACCGAGGGCGCTTGTGTTAATATAACTTATTTGGCACTTGCCGAGACGTGATCTGGGGACCTTGTAACCCATGAATAGTGCTGCACTTTGGTTAGGACAACTTTATGCGACCTAAACGTAAAGGGGTCCCTATGTCCCTGCCGAGACGTGATCTGGGGACCTTTTAACCCACGACTTAGTGTTCTACTTTGGTTGGGACAACTTTATGCGAGCAAAAGGTGTAGGGCCCGCTTAGTACTATGTGACAGGGTGATAACAAGTGGAAATATAAACTAGATGAACACACATGAGTTACATTAAAAATAATAAGCGAATGATGTACCAGACTTTTGCTGGCCGGGCTGCAAGCCCGCCGTAGGCCATATATATATACTTAATATTGTAATGTTAAAAGCAGTAAATAGTATGATCGCAACGTGACCCACAGGGCCCAATGTTTTAAAATAGTGACAAGAAAACTTTAACAGAGTAACAAGTCAGTACTGTTGGGGAACACTTTGAGATCCCAAGTGCGTGCAATGGGACCTGCAAATATGAAAAAATGATCATTTGAATCGTTAGAAGTAAAAAATGCTTACAAATTGTACAACAGAGTAATAAGGCAGTAATGCTGGGAAATACTCTGAGGTTCCTTGAAACATGAAAAAATGGATCTTGGGACCAAAATATGGTCGCAAATTGTGATAAGACAGCACTGTTGGTGAACACTTATGGTCCCAACTAGGCCCTGCAAACATAAAAAAATGATTTTTTTAAATGCTTGGGACTAAAGGACGAAATCATGGTTGAAAATTGTAATAAAACAACACTGTTAGGGAACACTCAGAGCTTTTGAAGTGATCCTAGAGGGTACCAAACATGAAAAAAAAATGATCGTTTGAATGCTTGGGACTAAAGGACCAAAAAATGGTAGGAGTTTGTAAAGCATAGAACAAAATATTAAGCCAGTACTATGGCATGGCTACGGCTAGCTTGAAAGACAGAAAATTAAACTTTTGATTGCTTGGCACTAGAAAAAACAAATAATAAAATTATATTAATTGATTTTTTATTTAAATGCTTGGGACTAAAGGACCAAATCACGGTAGCAAATTGTAATAAAACAGCACTGTTAGGAACACTCAGAGCTTTCAAGTGATCTTAGAGGGTGCCAAACATCAAACATTATGGTTCGAATGCTTGGGACTAAAAGACCAAAAAAATGGTCGCAAATTGTAGAGCATAGAACAAAATATTAAGCCAGTACTGTGGTATGGCTAAGGCGAGCTTAAAAGATAGAAAATGAAACCTTTGATTGCTTGGCATTAATTTGGCCTTTGGTTGTGAAAAGGCGCACCTATGCATTTGCCGGAACTTGATTTGGGGGACATTTTAACCAATGCGCTAGTGCTCGAAATCAATGTAACTAATGCTGAGATGAACGTATTGCTATTTATGGACTGAAACGTACTTATATTTGTGGAGTCATGTCGTTGTATACAACTTGTATCAGTAAGATACATATATATTTGTATGATCTCGTAACTATGATTAACATTACACTGAAAGAATAGGAAATACAGCTCAACGTAGAGTGCAAATTACCTTTTTTGTTTTCAAATTAAAACAGGATATGTCTTGAAAAATGAAGTCCAGTTGAACGATCATTAGAGACAAATCTTGGTCACTAGAGTTAATCTTGTACTTTAGCTGACCGTTTGCTATTTTGGGAACAGGTTTGAGTAATGATATGAAATTAAAATACTTGTGCATTGCGTAAGACTGGATGTGTCACTAGGCTACAACAGCGTTGTAATGTATCTTTTAGTCACCTATGGCACAACAGTACTAACACTGAATATTACTCTTATAATAGTAAGTGAAGAATATTAAAAGTAAGAACATTATATTTTATAGATATAATACAAGACTGTTCTATAGAAATCACATGCAGAAACATCTTTGCTTGTAATATAGGTTAGGCATAATCAGGAATAACGTCATTTGTTCCCAAGTATGGGGATTAAGTGAATAAATATTGTATTTGTCAAGTTGTATGTGTTATTGTACTTACGAAATGCAAGTAATGACGACATGAAGTAAATGTTGATTCAACTATTGCGGTATTTATTTTACGAGACACTTGTCATGAGACAGATAGGAACAAGTTGTATTCTTTATTGTGATTGATCAATAACGTACATAAAGACGTTGAACGAGGATTTTTTGGATGTAGTTTTCGAATGGAGGTTTTGTACGACTATTGACGTCAAGTCTGCTTGCATAATGTATAGTATTCAGAAACTAGAAAGCAAATGTTGCGCTAATTTATTTTGCTTGCTTTGACCACATTTACATTGACTGTGGAAGTCACTACTGTATTCACATCTCGGTGGAATCGTTGGAACAAAACCTAGTGGAAAACTTAGCATATATCCCTATATGCAATGAAATCGTTGAGAAATTTATAGACACACCCAGACAACGAACATATACTTGAGAAATTTTTGAAAACATAAAGAAATGATTACAAGTACAGATTACGTAGACAAACTGTATGTCATTCTTTGGACAAAAGGTTTTTTACACGGTTCATTTGGATGTTATTTGTGAGGAATATATATAAAAAGCATCAGTTTGATTGAACAAGAAATTATTTATTGTACATAATCAAGAATATATACAGAGTAGAACATTCCGACGGAAACCAAAGCTAAAGCCACGTTAATGTAACCAATATATATAGGTTGCATAACACTCAGGATACAGAATGCAAAAGAAGGGCCGAACTCCATGAAAGAAATCCGAAACTAAAACCTAAACATTTAATGGCCACCTCCATGTACTTTTAAACTACATACAGCAAAAGATGTTGATTTTATATTTATATAAAGTCAACTTTACTGCACCACATAATACACTTAGGTCGTGTTGGATTGCATATCAAGTAGGCCAAAAGAACATTATAAGAGATTCCATGGAATCAACAATAAAAATGTATCGTACTGAGCATTGAAGTACTAGGCTTTGATCTGGGAAACTTAAATTATTTTGTTCATCTTGACAGATTGAAATAATTATTATAAGTAGGGACTTTTGGTAAAGGTACGAAATTTGTCCTGAGGGTTGAATTTTGCTTATTTCCAAACGTGACAATCCATCAATCCGGGTTTGATTACCGGTGAGAGAAGTTGAAAGAATCTTACCTATGGGGTTTCAAGGGTTTTGCTCAGTCGCACCAGGCAAATGTTAGGATGGTACATATGAACATTGGCCCTGAAATTTACCTTTTAACATGATTTGCCACCACTTTATGTCGCCCTGAGCCTAAGATACGTAAAGGCCTTAAAATAAACATATGTCAAAAACTATGCAATGGAGCATTTGCTCAGTTGCACCAGACAAATGTTGGGATGATACCTATGAACATTGGCCTTGAAATTTACCTTTTAACATTGTTTTTCCACTTTATGTTGCCTTGAGCCCAAGATACCTAAAGGCCTTAAAATAAATATATGTCAAAAACTATGCAACGGAGCATTTGCTCAGTTGCAGCAGGCAAATGTTGGGATGATACCTATGAACATTGGCCCTGAAATTTACCTTTTAACATCCTTTTCCCCACTTTATCTCGCCCTGAACCTAAGATACCTAAAGGCCTTAAAATAAATATATGTCAAAAACTATGCAATGGTCAATAAGTTGTAGCTTTAAAACTTGTTTGATACGGATGAATATATTTTTCTTATATTTGACACTTTGTACTTGATGAAATCCATACGTAATAATTGGATAAACCAGAACGGTGTTGAATATACATAGTTTGCATTTTTTTTGACAAACCCTTACCTGCTGCAAGGCCAAAACATGTTGAGCAATATTTAAATGACAAGAATTGAATAGACCTTTTGACCTGATTTTTTTTACTCCAAAATACAGATAGTCGCCAACTCTCATTCTTCTTGTTTTGCCAACCCGGTATTTATGTGACTTTGTTCACCTATTACATTTTGATATCTAAATTATATCGATTAATCTGGGTCATATATCCTTAATTTCCCCTATATACCTTTTATTTGGACAACCTATGTTTTAGATTAAAAATCAATGTCACAGGAACGGCATTTAGGGTCTATATGTTTTACCGCAATGGCATTTTAGTCCATTTTGGCTTTCCTTAAACACTAACTAGTTTACTAGCAGATAAAATTATGATAATTTTAATCAGAATAATAACCATAATTAAATTATGAGAATGACGTACACGCAATAATTGAAGATCACAAATATGAGTTTAGAAGAAAGCAAAAGGCTACAACTTTAAAAAAGAATTCAAAGATTGAGTTTTTTTTATTGATGGCTAAATTATCAATATATAATATTGATAGGAATTATCAACAAATTTGAGAGGAACTCGAACCTCTAGTAACAGTTTATACGAATGAAAAAAAGTGCTATTTTAGTCTATAGATTGAATTATACCTGACTACAAACTTATGCTTTTGAAAAGATTTACTAGGCCAATGTATAAATACGTTATTGGGAACTATCACAGACAATGGTATTTAAGATATATGAGAGGGGAAACATGATTTGTTCCTCATTATGATTGCAAGACATTGCATTACATTGTATTGCATTGTCTAAGTATTGATACCCACTTTAAAGTCAGTACAAGACGTAAAAGTGTACCCATCAATTGATCAGGAAAGAGACCTTAAGTTGAAGGATTATAAAAAGGACTTCCATTAACCATAAGAGATGAGAAGTCATCAAATGCAGACTGGAGTTTTTAAATTGCATTTTTACAGGTCGACTTGCTATTAATTATTATCTATTTTTATTTACATATTGTCTTTTATTATACTGTGGTTGGTCTTTTTGCACGTTAGTACATTAGTGTCCAGGTCAGTAATTTTGAAGGTTTGGACCTATTTTTTAAACATGTTCCTGTTGAAATTGAATTGTTTCGGACAGGTACATTTTTTAACTTTTATAATAAAATGTAGATGAACACACTTATACAAGATTGAGCTCAATAGCTCTAACAGATAATAGAAGTCTGGGAGACATGTCGTTATTTTGACAGGTTTTGGAATGAAACGTTTATTTTGACCAATTTGCAGTTTAAATATTACCTTGAAACTTGTTATTAATTTTAAGATTACACATAACCTTCGTATATTTGAGGGAAAGAAGCCACACACTGTTATATTGGAGAATCGAACAGGCCACAGAACACATTTACCAGAAACCACTTTTACAAAATGCTATTTATTGGCTTGCATAGAGTATGTGTTATTATACACCTTTATATGGAGAAGTTTGTTGAAATATTTTGTAAGGATTTACACAAATGTTGATTATTTGTCAGTATCCGCAGTAATCTTACGAAAGCACTTAGGTTCCCCCAGTTGATGTATTTTAAGTATCTCACAATTAATCATATTGATGACTGAAAGTTTTTTTTACTATACTTGCCAGAAAAGTATGGTATAAGAGAAAACTACCATACTTGACAGAGAAGTAAGGTATATGAGAAAACTAACATAAAAGAACTTTCATCCAATAAGACCGGTGCAGTGCACGAAAGTTTGATTCAAAGACACAGGTACTCATAATATGATTGAAGTCTTAAAATATAAACAAATACAGATTAAATGGGTTCGGAAAACAGGAAGGGCAGGTAAATGAACTTTACAAGACGTTTGTTAATAGCTGGGAGGAGAGTCCTTTTTTGTTCAGGTTTAAGGAAATTAAGCAAAATAGGCGCTTAATGTGTAATTTATACATTTACACAGCACAACTATTTGACGAACAAATATAGCTGGCTTTCTTATTTATCCACATGTGCAATCAGCATACTGACTTAAATGTTTGCACCCCATCATTTGTATCACATGACGGTAGAAAGTAAAAAAAAAGTATCGGAGTACCTCATTGTCCAGAGGGCAACATGAAGCTGGCAACGTCAGTGGCCAATCCTGTACGAACTTAATAGTCAAAATGGTTAGATTGGGACCATAATCTATCACAATGCAGATAACGCAGCTTGATTGGACCTATATATGACGACTTTAAACTATCGGTTACATACATGCATGAGCAGATAGAAAATGGAGGACGAATGTACTACATTCGATTCCCAGAAAAAAAGAAAAGAACGGAGACAACGTCGAAATGAAAGATAGATAGATAGATAGATAGATAGATAGATAGATAGATAGATAGAATTAAGCGCCTTTTTGAGGAGCTACGTGGATAAGAATAATAGCAGAGTGAAATATGTGGAAAGAAGAAAAGGGAAGGCCTTCATCCAATATGGGGTAGAAAACGGCTGAATATGATGATGGTGATGACACATTAATGGTCACAGGCTAGAATGTACTATCAGCTAGAGGATAAGTTTGTTATTTGCACCATTTTCAGTCAATCATCTTTAATCTTGTTCGATTTGTAAACGAGAACCAATGTAAACTAGAATTTTACCAGAAATACACTGTTGAAGTCGAGTTTGTCATTAGTTTTGACATTAATATGTATAGATAAAACTTCTCTTTTGAATCAGCGCAAGAAATGATAATTTAATGCATACTATTGATAATTGAATTAATGATGATTTCACGGCCTCAAAAACCAAAGTTTGGATAGTTTTTTTTTAAATCGATCACTGAGGTTTTAAGTCATTAGTTGTTCCAGCACCCCCAATCAGCATATCCACAATGATCATTAACCATTTTCTGTTTGATACGAATATTAAGCATTTCACCTTTACTACAGTTCTCTTTTGTACCAAAGTTCAATGTCAATATTCATACTAGTCTCGTAATTGTCCATTAATCTTGTTTATAGTAGGGTCATCACTTTGCACTTTCATAGGAGCATCGTTACTAGAGAACATAAGTGAAAAAAAATGACTACAATTTTTTATTCATTTTATCAGGTTTAACGAATAATTTACAATATTAACTAAAGGTCAGTTCTTTACTATCATTTCATCTGAAAAAAACCCAGTGTCCATATATTAAATTAAAAAAAGGCTCTGACGTCACAGTAGAAGTTTTAACATGCGCAGAACAGATGCGCAATGGGTGCATTGACTAAAAGTTACTGTATGACAAACTTGCAGCTTATCAGTTTTATATGTATTTGGATTTTACTTTAACAAAAGTTGCGGAGGCGATTTACTCCGTACCAGAAAGTGTAATTGTTTGCTATTATAAATACGAAAGAATGTATTTATACTTTTCAAAATATATTGTCACACACAAAAGAACAAAACTGCTAAGTTACAAAGGGCCAAGTACGGCATTATAACGTTCTCCTATCAAAAAATTGGTATTCATCAACGGCATAGTTTTATCAAGTTAGGTTATGTTAGTTTACTTCCCTATTATCTTATTGAAGACACAATTGAGTAAATAAAATCCTTCTTCCCAACATTGCAAGACAACACTAAATTATTTCACATTACAACGTTGTAATAGGAGAGAGGAAAAAACCGAAAATTGTTGCAGGGTAACATTGCAAAAAAGTTACGTTGCCAGCTTCATGTTGCCCTCTGGACAATGAGGTACTCCGGTACTCCGTTTCTTGAGCTTTCTTGGTAATAAGAACATCAACCTATAAGAGTAAGAACATCAACCTCTTATATTTTATAAAAACACGCCTCATTTGTGTATAGTCTTTAGAGCGTTCTTTGTATTTTCAGAAAAAGGATTCCTATTTCTTGCCTATCGGAAATACAATTTATTAAGGTTGCTGCATTTTATTCACACATGCAAGTAAGGGCCTACATAGGTTCTGTCGAATTTTAAGGCCTTCAGGCAACTTTGGCTCAGCCCGGTATAGTCTGTTGTTGTTTCCCATTTTACATTATTATTATTATAAATTATGTTACACCCATACACCCCTACTTCATGCGAGTAGAGATTTGTGTTTTTCATAAAGTATAGGAACGGTAAGTCTTTCAAATTTACGGTTTTCTGACTGCCCTCCCGCCTACAGTTGAGCTGGCTTTAGTCAACGACAGGAGGAGCGACCTGAGGTCCGATTAAATATCGTAGTTTTGCGAAACTGGTTTAGCAACGCAATGCAATCCAATTGACCATGAATTGCTTGGTGCTTGCCCTGAGTTCTGTGGTGGGATTAAATAATGCACGCAAAGGACATTTGCATCACCACTATATGCAAAAGGACATGTGCATCTCCTTATGGCAAACCCATAGCAAACATTATGAATATTTTAGCCAATTTAGGTAGCTTTGTTACAGGTTATCGATACAAACGGACAACCAATCAGACAGATCTAAAGCGCTCACGTGGGATAGAGCAAGGAACATGGCGACGTGTTTCTGAATAAAGTTCTTTCGTACCGTAGCTACAAAAAGATTTACCGCGTTGAAATATAAATGATTGAATGTAAATAATAATGAGATTGTGACAGACATTTAGATATTCTTCAGACTCGTTCAATCAGTATATGAGGTAATGTACATTAGAGTAGTTTTAGCCATAGCTAAAGGTGCATATTTACTTCAGTAGCGGCCGGTTGTTGTCTCCACTGGGTGTTGCACTCAGGCCCACCACAAAGAGTAGGGGGGATCAAAAAAAATTAGGGAAGTGCTTGTGAAATGAATTTAGGCTTATGAAACATACATAAAATTAAACATTTGTATTGGGGAAAAGATAATTTACTGGGGCTCAGTCCCCTTGGCTGCGGGCCTGGACTTTCACTATGTTTGGGAGCATTCGGTAGCTAATAAGGATGGCCATTTCCGGAAAAATAGTTTTCCGCTTTTCCGGGAAATTTTCCGTTTTCGGTTTTTCCGGAAAATTTCAGTTCATTGTTTTCCGTAAAATTTTTTGTTTTTATCATTTTGCAGATAATTTCCGCTTTTCAGGAAAATTTAACTCAAGAGAAATCCTTTTCTACCTTACGATGGAGAGTAAGATTTCTGTTTGTGTATATGGATAATTACCGGCTTGATCTTTGAGAACATTTATTAGCATATTTTATTACTGAGTTGTTTTCTATATATTGAGACAGTCTTTGTGGGACGAATAAAAAAGTGAGTGTTTCTAGAATTCGGAAGGATATGCAGCAATTATAGTGCCGATGTGAAAAGTATGCTATTAAGCCAACCTTTTATTAATGCATGTGACCGTCTACGATCCCGACCTCTCAATTTTTGAGCTTACATACTATGGAACATTTTCGACAATCTTACGGGATAAGTAAAGAGAAAAGCAAACCCAACTTTCATGTTTCCATCCTCCTTAATCAGTAAGGCAATTCCAGGAATTTGAAAATATTAGTACTTAAATTATTACGCTAATTTTAAGAACAGCAACAAGCTGACACAAATTATACAATTAGGTTTGGGTATTTCCAACGGATTGATGTTTTGACGACCATCCACCATCTTCCGACAAGGATATGACACTTTTAAAAATATCCAATTAGATAACAATAATAAATTGGTGCATCCTTGTGGCTATTGCCTATAGCAAAATTAAGAAAGTTAAGGTTGTCAATTATTCTTTGATTTTCTTGTGCAGTCTATAATGAGATCTATTAAACTAAAAATACTTTGTTCAACTCTATATCAACATTATTTCAATGCTTTAATTGAAGCACATCAACTGGGAAACTTATCCTTCTTTTGATTTCCATGTTTTCAATTCTTGGTTTGGAAAAAAAAAAGTGAGTATAGAACACCTAACTTAGGTTAGCAGTATTTAACTCTTACTCTGTTTGGAAAATTGTTTCGAGAATTCTTCAATCGACATTCCACACATATACAAACATTAATTAGCATGCAATGTGTGCGCAGCGGCTGGTTTACACGAGTCTCACGAATTGTTCCAGTATTTTGAGCGAAATGACACTTGGTGTAAGTCTACATTGTTTCAGAATAGTGAGATCGCAATGAAGTGTTAATGCCGTGAGAGGAACGAGATCGAAGAGACACTATTGAAGTAAGTTATTTTAATCTAACCCCACTATATGTGCAAGTGTTAGGTCTACATTCTCAATTGGATCGCCATGGAAAAATTCTGAAGCTAAGGACAGTGAAAGAAAGTAAAAAAACAAAAAAACAAATTGGAAACTTTACCATATAGTATATACTGCAACATATTCTAATGTAGTTTGTAGGCGTAGCTTCCTGGGAAAGTTTATGATTTGGATAGAACGTCTTCCATTGGTTAAGATAAAGATAAAATTAATTTTATGGGCGGTAACAGCACTATGGCTTACGCCCGTCCCGACGTCTTCCATTGGGTCTTTGAGTTCATTATTTAATGACACCTTTATAAAAGTAATTGCAACTGCAGATAAGGTGAATGCTAAAGTAAGATCCATAATCCTTTCTTCCTTTACGTAAAGTGTTTATTGCAAAGCAGTTTTACACTATTAAACAACTACAAATAATTTCGAAGGCAGTGAATGTGAAAAATTCGTCACATGGTTCCACTTTGTATATATACTGTATGTTGAATTATACGGCTATCATACATTTAATGTCAATATTGGAGTGCACATAAAAATAGTTAATAAATTAGAATCTTTGTGCTCATTATTTAAACAAACCTTTATAATATGGTAAATTTCAAATGTAGAAATATGCATAAGGTAATTTAATCTTTTCTTTCTTTACGTGAACTGTTCGTAGAAAGCTATTTCACACTACTAATAATTTACAAAAAAGGAATATAAGTCGGAAAAGACGGAGAGAAAAGAAGAAAAATCAGTTAAAATAAAATTCTTAACTTTGCTAGTCGTGTACAATGAGATAACATTTTGGCAAACTTTTTATTTATTATTCACATTCTATATATTTCATGATCCCAGAGCCCGACCCTTCCTTTCACACTAGCTTTGGATGCTCTTACGCTTAGTGCGATGAGGAATTTCCCCCCAGTTTTTGTGGTTTCGGGATGGACGTGTGTACATATGGCAATTTATAAAATTAAATTCACTTATTTTACTATATATCTCTTCTGCTTGTGATTTTCCATGTTTCTGTGTGGCAATCATTCGATTATTGATGGTGTATATGTCAGGATATAGAACATTCAGTCTAGTTTGTTTCATCGTAATGCGAGACCCGAAGCTCGATCCTTCCTGTTCACACCAGCCTGTTGGATTCTCTCTTACTTTGTATATGTAATAAAGGAGTTTTCCAGTCTTCCTTTTTGTAGTTATGTAAATGTACCAACGTTTTGTGATTCTGGTTTTGTTCCAGCGGTTGCCGGTATTCCCGGTTAACTTTTCCATTTTGTCTTGTGCGGCTATTTGTGCACATGTGTTTGGTCTCAGACCCATATATGTGTGTACACTCCTCTCAGGCTCTGAGGTTTTAATTTTTCGTTAGTTACTATTCTTTTTCCTTTTCGGTATTCCGGTTTGTGTTGTATTCCGGATTGTCCGGTATTCCAGTTTCCAGGCTCTTGGCTGCTTGACTTGCAGTATATTCTGTTGGTTTCATCTCTTTCATTTTCCTCATTTTTGGTTAGTCCCCCATTGAGGGAGAGAGTACTCTGATATTTGGACTTTTCCGTTTTTCTTCTTCTAGTTTGTTAATCATCGCTTCCATCACCGGGCTTCATTGTAAGTTTCCGGTTCATTTGGTCTTTAATAGGCCTACATTATTGTGGCCCTTAAACAGCCGATTTTTTAAATTTTAATTAAACTTTTCTCTTTCGTTTAGTTTGTTTGTTTCGAATTGAAGAGGAAAAATTTTCCATCTTCCGTTTTTGCGGAAAATTTTTAGTCTTCCGTTTCCAATTTTCCGTTTTCCGGAAAATGTGGCCATCCCTAATAGCTAATCAGTCACAATCAATCAACGTAGAGTTAAATTATGTAACGTATACACAAAAGAAGAAGTAACAAGATTTTCAAATAAAGGGACGTTAGTGAATTAACTACGATTTTGAGAAAATCTAGAAAAATGTCGTAGCTATAATATTGAGGATGGAATTTGAGAAAGATATACGGGGCGAGGTGAGTGGAGGAGACTGCATAACCAAGAACTCCACGGAATGTACGACTCCTCCGATGTTGTAAGAATAATGAAATCGCGACAACTAAAGTGGCCAGGTAGCTCGGATGGGGGAAAGCGAAAATTACATTCCATCGTGGTTGGAGAGTCGGATAAAAAGAGACAGTTAGGAAGACCGAGATATGGAGGACTTTATTAGAACGGATCTTCAAGAAGTAGATGTTCGTGATGAAAACTGGTTTGATGTTGCCAGGGCAGAATCCAATGGCAAACGTTAGTTATTGTGATGATGAACTTGCGTCTTGCGAGTTCCGTAGACCATAGACTTAGTTAATTATTAAGTAATAAAGGTGTTGGATATTTATCTTCACAGGTTTTTGAAACTCTAAGATGATGCGTCAATAGGATAGGCAAAGAAGCGTACTGAAATTGGTAAGATATACCATCGAGGCATACGCCTGATGTAACTAAGAAACCAGAGAAACATCAAGCTGGATAAACGGACCAGAATTGCAAAACATCCCAAGTCCGCTTTTCTCGTATTATCAATTTTTCTGTTCGTCCGCATTTATGTTCGAAGGACTATCCACTTCCATAATATTACATCCTAACTCCAACTGAAAGAACTTTTTTCATACAAATTGTTTGAGCTGAATAGTATAACAAACTAAGTCCTTGGACTGTTTTTTTGTTCCTGCTAAATAAAAATACTCCGGTGGACTTGGGATGTTTTGCAATTCAGGTCTTCAATTTGAACCCACGACTTCCCAAACGTGAAACTAGCGCTCTACCTTCTCCTATGGTAGTTACTCGCTAGGTTGTGAAGGAGTGTTATAATGTAATTTTTACCATGTAAATCGTTCCTTTCACAGTGACCAGTAGGCCTACTGCTATGAATAAAATTTTTGTGACAAGAACGCACTTCTCCTGTTCATCGGCTGTTAAACCACGTTAAAAAATGAACATTTAAATTTGAATTATATTTAAGACCTTCTCGAAGCTTTGACTTAGGCCGGAAATTATCATAAAGTCCGTATATTTGTAGATAGAGTGCAGCCGTGGTAGTTTGCCCACATCACTAACAGGGAATTTTCAATCTATGGGTTATTGTCTTTGGGCATCTATGGTTCTGTCCAGGATGGGGTAAGAGAAAGGATGTGGAAAGAAAGTCGCTCAGGGCCTAGTGTGAAGTTACCATCCCTATATTTACCTGATGTGACTAAGGAAATACCCTGAAAAGCCTCAGTGAGGATGGGCGGCCGATGCGATCATCGTCAAGAAACTAAGACGGCCTAAGCTAAAGTTGCCTAGAGGCCTTGTATTGACACAGAATTTTCATGCGAAATATCAATTTTGTAGCTCAAGCTGTTTCTGAATTACACCCTCCCCCCTTTCACCCCCTTTAGGGGATAGCAACATTTTATGGCGCAGTGAATCTTTTTTAGGTCTTAAGAAATATATGGGTCAAATTTTGTTCGAATCCTTCAGTAATTGTATAGCGTTCAAACATACAGGCTTTGAATTTTATATATATGTATTATTTTTTTATAGATTGCTTGTATAACTTTCAAACTAAAAAGTCAGAATCATTTGCGTCAAAAATAAGTTTTTGTGTTGCTTGTTCATAATGATGAAAATCAAAGTATGTGATTTTTTTTTTGTCATGAGCTTTTCATTTCCTCAATGCTCTTAAAACATCACATACATACGTGAGTTTTCACTTCTTGTTATTCAATCCGTACAATATAAATGGTTTAACTATTCTATAGTTACCAGGTGCGTAAATATGAAATCGGAATTTATGTACAGGAAAGACACAGTGATTGGATGACAATGCTAAGAACTATATTATTCGAAGTATTGGCCTTCGCTAACGATACATTTCTGCCATCGTTCCGGCAATGTGTGGATACCAGACAAAAATAATTGTGCCTCTTGTGCTGCAAACCAGTCATCAAGCCATTTTCGTACATTTTCGTAAGGTGTAAAGCGCTGGTCAGCAAGTGTGTGTCTCATGGATGCAAATAAGTGAAAATCGGAAGGCGCCAAGTCTGGTGAGTAAGCCACATGCGGAAGGATTTCCCAGCCAAACGTCGCAATCGTTCCCTTGACCTGTTTTGCTGTGTGGGAGGGTGCATTATCGTGAAGCACAATCACTTTATGTTGTCTTGGCTCAAATTCTGGTCGTTTTTCACGCAAAGTTTGATGCAAATCGATCATTTGTTGTCGATATTGTTGGGTATTAACGGTTTCGCCAGGTTTCAGCAGTTCATAATATA
>JAGDQP010003496.1:31141-93392 GCA_022664845.1 Lepisma saccharinum | reverse complement strand
ATATATATAATAAATCACAGCCATATTCAATCCACTAGCGGATGAGGCCTCTCCCCGAAGAGAGGAGTTGGTCTACTGCTCCCACGCTGACCAGACGGGTTTGGAGAGGAGAGCCGAAGCTCTCACTGTGATCGCCACTGTCTTTTATTCACAGCAGCTCCCCAATTGTCCTCACGATGCTGGGTCAACACCGTAATTTTTGAGCCCCCACCGGGAATATATATATTTACGTATATATAAATAAAAAAAAAATACACACTTCGCTTACACGTTACTATGACTACCAGTCTAGCTATACACAGAGGCTTTGAAGCTACACAGTTGCTTTGCAACTGGCACAACTGTATTCACAAGAAACATTCTGCACCGTATATTCGTAGTTGCGTTTTAAGAATAGTTTTCTATTTTACTTTCACAAATTTGAAAAAAATGTATGAAAGAAAATATAAAGTTGCAGAAGTAATTCTTTCAACATTTGAAAACTGGGCTTTGTTTTTCTCTTAAAACGTATTTCCCATAGCAAAAGTTAAAAGTTCTGTGATACGAATATTTACGTGTTTTTAAACTGCTTTGTTTCTCATTCTCTGCACGTGTCTAAAATGAGTCCCTCGCAATAGAAATATTCCAGGATTATTACATTTTAATTCCTTACATTCCAGGAGTATTCATGTGTAATTAGAAATATGCCGGGACTTTCCCCAGGATTAGAATGCTTGGTATGAAGAAAAAAATACAGGGAATATGCTTAATATATTCCCATAGAATAAAAATAACCATGAACATTAGAGAAAGGTGCTCGTTGCACTGTAAAATCTTGTATTTTAACGCTATAAGGATTAAAAGTGTAGTAGTAGCAGAAAGTTAAAATGTAATTGGAAAGTTAACAATAATTCTGAAATCTTCCCAAGGCGGACATTGACATATAAAATGTATGCTCCATGTATTGAAATTATCCAGGAATGAATAATGCTGGCAGTGGGAATATACCTCCCTTTCTACTGTGTAGAGCCTATATTTATTGCGTACTCTCTGGGAGTATTTATTCAGTTATTTAACTTTTCTTTAATGGCCAAACATGTGCTGTGGGGTCTAAGGTATCTTGCATATCTAAGAGACAATATCCTTCGGCGTAAAGTCATCAAAAAAGGTATTTTGGGAACATAACATTTAGTGTTTTTTTTTTTTTTCATTTACCTTAAATTTATGGGCCAGGAGTATTTTTTTTAAGCTAGATGCTTGTTCTTGTAATACTTTTTTCCGTGACTATATCATCTTCTTGTACATTGAGTGTAGGAGTCAGAACCTATATTGAAATATTCGCTGTTTCGAAAATCCTTTGCTGTGGTTATAATATTAGGAGGTGAAAACATTATATACCTGACAGGCACGGATACAAGGGGGAGCTATAGGGGATATAGCCCCTTCCCCCCCCTTAACTTCCAGGTATGCACTGGATAAAATGGTCTTCAATCCTACTTTACACTGGATAAAGTGACACAACTATGGTTTAGCCTTGCCCTTGATCATATCCTGGATCCGCGCCTATATTTATATACTATATGTGTGTGCACACACGCAACATTCTTATTCCTCATTTTCAACCTTATTTGGCGGTTAGATGAAATGTTTACAGAACTACTTTGTAAATAGATGTCAATTTTTTCTGTTAATTTCAACTATGTAATGTTTTAATCAATCGTAATAGGATAATAATATTCAGAAAAAGGGGGAAACACAAATAAGCGAAATGAGTGGGTAAGCAAACAAGTAAGAATAAACTGATGTGTTGGATCGTTGGATAACAACAGATTGCTGGCGTGGTTATTAGCTTGATTAGTTTGGTGCACTTTCTACACTGAGAATCATAGGTTCGCTTTCCACCTACGCTAGCTTTTCTGAACCTTTTTCATCCTGCGACCCATAGAAACACGACATTTCAAAACATGACCGTTGATCTGTTGTATTTGATAATAAACATCCTAATTACATTATTCAAAATTATTCAACAAATTACATTATTTTAGTAGGCTCTAATTATAAAACAATAAGCAAAATACCGTCTCAGAAATTTATTAGTTTTAACTTAGTTAAATTTTTTTTTCACCTCCTCTTGCGACCCCCTTACACACAACCCACGACCTCTCTGAGGATCGCGACATCCACGTTGAGAAACCCTGACCTACGTTAATATAATTTTCTTTTAAAATCGTAAAACATTTTATTCATTTGATTAGATGCATTTGGGGGGAAAAATATACACCAACCTCATTTATAAAATTCAACTTACTTTAGGAAGTAGAAGGAATGCATCTAGCATAGCTCGTATTTTGGAACCATTATTCTGCTACTCAGAAATTGTTTCTTTGTCCATTCAATGCGGCCTGATAAAAGTTGAAATGCAATTCTAAAATAGTATAATTTACCAAAAATCAAGAAACATGTAATATTCCGTAGGTGAGAATAATGTGGATTTAGATCGAGCGAGAACAAGAAAGCTCTGTTAATTTCTCCTGTCCACCTGGTATGTTCTGTCTGTTAGCTTGGATTCAGTGATCTCGATTTATCCAGCCGTTTCTAATTTAGTGTTTAAAATTGGCAGACCCTTTTCATTTGGTTAGCCTTCTGCATTTTAAGAATTCATACAAGTGATTAAATTACAGTAAAGCAGTTTGAGAGTCACTGACCTCAAAGTTTGACGTCAGCGAATATGACATCAATCAATCTGCTCCTTTCTAAACATTTGGTATGACTATTTGATATAATTATTAGACTAAACCTTGAAATGGTTAACCCTTACTTAAGGAATGGTAATCGTTGTCAGATTTCTTTGCATTTGACAGGAATTAAATTAAAACGTGCAGGCAATACGAACATATATGACGGAGCTTTGTGAGAAAAGAAGTTCAATCTTCGGGATTCGAACAGCTTTATGGACGAAAAGGGTGGGGAAAAAAGGAACTCGACGCAGCGCGCACGGCCACGAAGATATCAGGTAGACAGTCTTCAAGCTTAACTCTTACTGAAATAAGAACAAAGTAAAGTTATATAAAACTGATTTTTGTTTCAGTTAGTGCTTCGTGCATCTATAATCTAATCTTTTATTGTTAGATTCTATACATATGAAAACCATGTATAATTTGTTAAAAGTTTCAAAAACAGTATTTAACGTCCCAAGTGCGAATAATCGAAACTTCATCACTAATAATTACGGACGTAGCAATATCGCTGTATTATAATTTATTTTATGGCCAATAATAACAAACGAATAGTTCTAATTACTTTTATTCACATGTTTTTCATTACATCACGACTAGATATACAAACATTACTTTCTTCACAAAGATTAGTACTTTAAAACTGCACTAATACATTCATTGTATTAAAACCTGCGCAGTTGTCACTCATGTTATTGCGAGGTTGCCATATAGCTGGATTTCTGGGCTTAAACTTTTTAAGAGCTGCTAAAGAGTGTGGTCAGATTATAATTGACTAAGTATACTGTCTTGCTCATCGTCGGAAGGTCTTTGATTAGTCCAAGCCACTATTTGTTATCATAGATACATGCTACATACTAAGTCTATGGCTTACGGAATTCGCAAATTCATCAGCGCAATAACAAACGTTCGCCATTGGATCCTATCCTGTTCAATATGCCAGTTTTCATTCCGCTCACCTACCTCTCAAAGATCCCTTCCAATATTGCACCCCGACGACATTTTGGTCTTCCTAATGGTCCATTTCGGCTTCCCAACCACGATGGAATATAATCTTCGTTTTTCTCCAATCCAAACTACAAGACCTGCCCTTTCAGCCATCGTGACTTTATTATTACTACAACATCGTGTGAATCGTGCAGTCTGTAGAATTCTTCACCATGAAGTCTCCTCCATTCTTCGGTTAAATCATCCCGTTTTGACCCATATATCTTTCTCAAAACCTTATTTTCAAAATGTGCATGTGCCAGAGTCGTATTGCAGCTTTCGTCTGGATTTCGTCCTACAAAGGGGAAAAAATAACATTTTAGTGTGCACTCATTAATTTTCAACGTAAATTTCCGATTTTTGAAGAACTCAGACTGTAGTTTAGATATAAAATGACCTCGAAGTTACATAACTTTTTTCCTCAAGTCAGTCAGTATAGTCAGTAATGCTGTCTGAAAGAGTCAACAAATCTTATCAGTTGCTTTCACTTCACTTCATTATCAGTTTCTAAAATATCAGTAAGAAAATTACGAAATCTTCCACCAGCTTTTCACAGAAGATTTTTATGTCACTGATAGCTTGGCATCACTAATCATAACTACATTTTAGTGTTTTAAACAAAGGTATACCAAGTGTGCCATGAGGTCCTGCCAACACACACAAATTTGCGCGAAGCACAGTAAAATATTTTTTATTTCTGGGAATGAAATCAGATACTTGGGAAAAAGCTCTTTCAGATTACATAAAATGTCTTTCCTTCATCTGCGCCTTCGTTTTATGCCATCAGTGTTTTTCATACGATGTAGTTATTTCTCCCTGGAGAGGCGCAAGGCATTTCATCGGAACTGTAAAAAACACGAACCACTTCAAGATCTGCTTTACTTAATAGCTTCCCACTACCAGTTCCCCTTAGCTCGGGATCAGGTAGAATACCATACTTTTCAACAAGTGTACGGGTCTGTTAAACCAAGTATTTAGTTGCTTAAAATTCTTCTGACACCATACTTATGGACCATGAAGGCGATAGAAGATTAAATTGTCAATCTTTTATGAAACAATAGTGACTTCCTGAATTTTCCCAATTGTAATATTTAGTTTCTTTCTGGACTAAGATTTCCAAAGAAATACAACTTGACTGAAAAGAAACAATTATGTAGCATGTGTCTATGATCATAAGGCTTGGACTAATCAAGTACATTTTCGACGCTGAGCAATACTTCTACATCTAGTTTCACCCTTCAGGAGCAGGAACTATTTTTAATCTGTCCCAAATTGATTATATGTGAGTTCAACTCAAAACGTATGCTGAGAATTTTATCGCCTCTACATGTTACTTTATCAGTGCTTTCTCTGAAGAAGTAGCTGCAATCAAACTAAAATACGAGGTACGGCAATAAACATACTGTGCTCTATATCTTGAATGAAAAAACTCTGACAATTAAAATTTTATCACCTTCAATGTGGTGCCCTCGCTGATCCCTACACCGCTCCATGCAAATTTTTCACTGTTGGAAGCAGAGTTGCAAGTTATCTTGTGTTACTCTTCAATAGCTGCGTCACTTTTGCTTTCACGGCATCCACGGACTCGAACCTGGTTCCTTTGAGCGCAGTTTTGGCTTTCGGGAAGAGGAAAAAGTCGCACGGTGCTAGGTCCGGCGACTACGGTGGATGTTCCGTCACTGGAATGTGGTTTTTAGCCAAATACCTCTTCACAGTTAGTGCGTTGTGTGCCTGTGCATTGTCTTGATGAAGAATCCATGAGGCATTCTTCCACATGTCTGGTCTATTTCGCTGCGGGGCGTCTTCAAAACATGTGTATAATAAACCTGATTGACAGTCTGACCTTTAGGAACACAACCAGATGTCAAAAAAACAAACTTCATTACTTTGAATTTGGGTTTGCTCATGCGCGCCTTCTTCTTCCTAGGGGATTGGGGCTTTTCCAATGCGTGGATTGTCGCTTAGTCTCTGGATCATATTGTAAAATCCAAGTTTCACCGCACGTAATTACATTTAGGAGGAAATCAGGATAATTTTCAATGATTTCAAGAATTTCAGCACAAAAATTCACTCGGTGTCTTTTGCTCGGGGGTGAGGATTTTTGGCACTACTTTAGTACACACCTTTATCATGCCCAGATCGTTGTCGTGCAAAATCTGTTTAACGGCTTCCTAAGTTCAGAAATTGCCAGCATGCTCAGGCGGCGGTCTCCTCGAACGAATCTACCTACCTTCTCCTCATTTTCTTGAGTTTTAATAGTGGAAGGATTGCTCTATTTTGGGTCATCCCCGACGTCTTCCCTCCCCACCTTAAACTTCTTACACCAATTCGAACACTCGTGTGTGAGATAGACCCTGGTCACCACAAACTTCTGTCAACAAATTGTACGTTTCTGTAGCGGATTCTGCAAGTTTTGTGAGGAATTTGATGTTCACACGTTGTTCGACTTTCGCACTTAGCATATTTCCGACAACACACACACACACACAGTCCATTTCTAACAATGGTCACAGCCAGACTAATCGAAGCGCGTGCGTGAAACTTTGTGCGTTGGGGAGTCCACAAGTTGATGTTCTGTCCTCTTCGTCATTGACGTAACCAAAAAAGTTTACTATATATATATAAACTAGCCACTTTCTTTATTTCCACACCTCGTAGCTCTGTACACCACGAGTATCATAAAACAAAATATATTTCTACTTAAAGTGCGTGATTTAAATAATATTAACAAGATAAATTTTTATTGAATATTTGTATTGATACATTTATAGCTTTTTTTATTCTTAGCAGTTTTAAGAAGCTGTACTTCATAGACGGATTAGAATAGCAAAATGAAACTTGGTTTTTAGAACAGAGAAACTCCAATGTCAAATTTGTTTCCTTCTCTCCCCGTTTTTGACTTACACGCTCTCGAATTTCGGGAAAGAGGGGGGGGGGGGGAACTTGTATGAAATTGAAATCCACATATAAAGAGAATAAATTTAAGTAACAAGTTAATTTTGTTTCTGTCATTACAGTGACAATAATAGATAGTAATAACAAAGTAATTGATTTGCTATTTCTTTCCATTCAAGTCTGAAAATAAAAATTCGACCGATATTTTACAAATGTTTAAACTACGCTGTCCGATAGCCTTCTTTGCACTAGAACTTAAGGGCTTGGCATTAGATATTCTATGAGGTGCCTATATTTAACATGTTTTTGAATTATTGAAATATCTGTATTAGTTAATGAAATACACTAGTCCCGATTAACCGAATCTCGACACAGAAATAAAATTTTGATTTTTAGCAGTGCAGATATTCTTAGTTATGAACGAATTATTATTTGAAAAATCAGTATAGTAATCATAATATACGTAATTTTTAATTTTAATTCAAATACAGTGGGTATTCTTACCCGTGTTAATGAAGCGGGTATTCTTACGCAAAATAATGAAAGATGAAAATAAGAATATATAGTACAATACTGTAAGATTTTACATTTCGATGTTTTCATTTCAATGTGCAGTATGTACGAACAAATTGAAATTTTGCATGTACAGTTCGTACTGTATAATTTTAAACACATTTAAGAGTTTTACAGTTCTTCGTAAATACAGTAAAGTGTAGTGTACTGTACTTTACATTATAGTAATAGGTCTTTGTTTGAAAAATTGGTTTAGTTTACTTTAAAATAAAGTTTTTCCTTTAACATGTAGTACAGTACTAGACCACAGCATGTAAATCAATGTTTCTGGTTTAACCGAATCACCCTGGGTCTCATCAAATTTGGTTAAACGAGATTCTAGTGTACATGTAATTTTATGACTCGCTGCATCCAACAAAATTATGTGGAATTTCGTTTGTGAACACTCTCAATGTACAGTACTAAATATGAAGACAATTAAAAATAGTGGAGCGAGCACCATTTGTCGAAATTTCTTGGAATAATCCTGAAGTATTTGTGTTTGTAGGTGATTCGTATTGAGCCAGTGTTTGCCTTGGTTCCCAAAATACGGAATTCTACCAGAAAAAAAATTGAAAATGCTGTCAAGAAGAGATGGTATTCTGATATGCAGTTTCTTGACTTGGAAAAATTTTATTTGGATGAAGGTAATTACTGTTCAATTTTTCTTTCCTTTTTTTCTTTCTTTTTTTCTTTTTTTGAAGGAAGGGGAAGGTGTCTGTATGTAAATATGACCTGGAAAAATGAAATCGTAATAATAACTTAACTGTTTAAATACGATTACCGGTAGCCAAAATCGTACAGAATTTCTTACCTTGTATATTATGTATATTTTTTACGTACCGGCGCATTAAACTTGTACTCAACGAAATTTTTCGATATACATAGCCATGTTACATAGTTGCCTGTACTTAGGAAGAAGATCTATTGTTTACATACATATACAGGCCCTGTCTATTTACCGTTGGGTCACTAAAAGTTCCCTAATTTTATAAAACTGTCCTTTTTTACCCAAATTAACCAAAATCCTTTGTAGATTAAAAAAAAAATGAAGTTAAATATGTGAGCCAATATGTTTGTAGTAATCTAATGCCCTTTTAATTAAGAATTTTATCTGTTATGAAATAATGCATTTAACGTTTGTGTTCATTTATTCAATGTTCCGGATGTATCTTTTGATTGTTGATACAGAGCATGGCTTTCGAACCGATTCATTAGCCAATTGAGTAACACTACCACAAAAAATTGCTTCTATTCAATCACACGCCAAATCGAATAAAAAGAAGGCTACATTACAAAATAACGTAGATAGTTGTGGTTCCTACACTTGTCTAGTCTATTGTTTGTGCAGTAATACTGCAAAAAGAGAAAATCAACATTAATAAGTATATTTTGGAAAAAAAAAATCTAAAACTGCGAGTTTACTATTGCCTTACATCAGAATTCATTAAGTTGGAAAATTTAAATAAGTTTTTGTTCGTCCATACCTATGTATCAATAAGCTAGAAGCCTTGATAATTTTGCTTTTGTAAAATAGTAACAAAATATGTTCTTTACTTTAAATTTTAAATTTATTGTGGTTACATTTAGGACAAGCAAGGTAATAATTGGTTCCTATTCACAAGCTAATTTCAATAAAAAAATAATAGCTAGATTACAAAATAACGTATATAACTGTAGTTTCTACTCTTGCCTAGTCCATTGTTTATACAGTAATTGGTATCCCATCAATCATTCAGGAATATTATGATAAAATACCAGTATGAGAATTTACAGACCCAGTTTTTTTATCATTTTGTAACAAATTAAAAAGAAGTCTTAAATATGGGAGGCCATATCTCATTCAGGAATCAGCTGAAACGTTTGGAATAGTGGACATAAATATTCTAAAGTTATTTTTAATATATACAAAGTAAGCATCATATATAGCAGTTTTATCTCAGTTTCTGTTTAGATCAAGTAATTTTGTATACACGTAAAAACAAGTAGTTAGTGCTTATTTTGAATATTAGTTGTTGAAATCGTAGTGCACTTATGGGAAGAAACATAAGATTACAACTGCAGTCTTGGTTAGGGCTATTCACTAAAAAAAAAAAAAAAAAAAAGCGGGGGAACGTAATTATTACTTAATAATATACTATTCAATGTTGTTGATTCAGTAACTTCGTTACTAACTTCATAGTTGGATGCAAATGAATATATTGAGACCATACAAAATGTATATGAACACACTAAAAGTGACACTGACTTTGATCACTTTGTACTTAGAAAAGTCAATTAAAAAAAAAAGATCATTATTTCAACTAATTCCAGTACTTAGAAAAGTCAATTTAAAAAAAACAATTTGATCATTATTTCAACTAATTTCAGTTTGCATTCTTGGTGCGAGCTCTGCATTTATATACCTGTTGGCGATGATTTCTATCGGCTTCCTGGTTCCGCCTTTCGTACTTCCTACTGGCCTCAGTTCTAATTTAACTGATGCATTGACCTTTTATTCGTACATTCGTCTCTGTATATCTCAGATAAACAATTTTAAATCGAATTCAATTATGATCAATTATGATGGAATTCAAGGGAAGAGAGGAGCAATTGAAATTTCGTCCGGTGACTATCATTACGTGATGATGGCTTCTGAGATAACTGCAGTCTGTTGTGGTGTTAGATAGTTGAGGGGGACAACAGAAGGACTCCTATTTTTGCATGTGTGCGTATTTCTTTTGAAAAAACATCTTGCTTTGCAACCCATTGATCACTTTTTTTTATTTATTTATTTATTGAGAGACCGGACACACCGAAATGAAATGTGATTTTATACATTCGATGATAGAGAAGAAATCAAAACATGCACAACTGATTCGCACTACTCGAAGCAAACTTTCACCGTTTTCTGTGAAAGCCATGATAATTGTGATGACTCATTTTCCGAAGAAACAATTCCAAGGAACATTACATGGGCACGTGTTTGTTTGTTGCATTATCGAAAACTGGAACTACTTAAATTGACCTTCAAGTTGCATTTCACTTCTGATTTTCATGAAGTCTTTTTAATACGCATGAGAGGCAGACCACGCAAGGGCCAACTATTGAAAGATTACATAAAAGAACTTCCATATCCATTTTCATAGGCGTTTGGGCATACATATGATGCCATCTGTTGACATCAGATATATTCTCAAAGGGTTAGAGTGTCACATTGCTCATGGTTACTAGTTAATTGTTATGTTGGTAACAGTTGAGATCAAGATGTTGCTGGCACCCAGTGTACATGGTAATCATTTTTTTTAATAGTCTTTTGAGATCAAACATTATTTTACAGTTATCGGGTTTGACGAGCAAGACTACTTAATTTCAAGAATCTCGATCACATATCACGGGTAAGATAGACGTAATTTACTACTGTAGTAGCTTAGTGTTGTATCTTTATTGCCTTTCTTTACCATATATAGCGTTACAAAGCTACTGTACGTTTACACCAAGTCGGTCAGAAACACCCTCCCCTTTCTTCTTCTACAGTCCAAACTACTTGACGGACGATTTGGAATCCTTATGACCTGAAAAGATGAAAATCCAGTCAAAGTTAGTCTTTTTTCTTTCAGGTAGCGTCCAAAACCGTCCAAACTTATGCTACCCGCGCAAAGTGCATTACGCACTTCATTTGTCTCAGCATTACCAAACTAATAAGTAATAGTGCCAGGTTTTCCAGGTGTAAAAAAGGCAAT
The DNA here is from genome assembly GCA_022664845.1 of Lepisma saccharinum. Lineage (NCBI taxonomy): Eukaryota > Metazoa > Arthropoda > Insecta > Zygentoma > Lepismatidae > Lepisma > Lepisma saccharinum. The sequence goes on along the minus strand of JAGDQP010003496.1, from coordinate 82,522 downwards.
ATCCACTGGTACCAAATGTTCATTAATATTTTTTTCAAATGCAAAAAGAAAAGAAAAAGTAGTAATACTAACGTTGATTAGTAAAACTCTGTAAACTTTATTTTTATATGGGCCAGTCTAGTAACTTTGGACTTCGGCCCGTCACGATTCGCCCCTTAACTATTAAAATCCACACCCATGCCTGTTTCGGGACTCGAACCCAGGACCTTCGAGTCGTTGGACTACCGCCGCAGACCGCACGGCTACTCGGCCAGCAAACGTTGATTAGTGTTGTTCGTTTTTCCAGGTCTGCGAATTTGAATAATTTATTGATTTGATAACCGATCAATGGAACATGGCTTATCGCTTTCTCATCATGATAAAAAAAAAAAGTTTGAGGACAATGTGTTTCATGTCTTATATCATGTGATACTGATGACAACAAACATAAGCTAGAGAGAATTTAAACGGTTTTAATAAAGTGAAAGTACGTTTAAAAAAGCTTAGCAGAAATTGACACAGAACTTAGTGATTGTGTTTATTTATTTTTCTACAAAGAAAACTGAAACATAACAACATTCACAAATATATACAAAAAAATACACCAGTACAAAAAACAACTAAAACTAAGTAAAATTTAACCTTAAGTTTACACAAATATTACAAGTGTAAACTTCTGATCTAGCCGATAAGTATGAATATAATCTGTTCTTCAGCAAGGAGTTAGTGAATAGGTTGTGATATCCGCCTTCGAAACAACTTCGATATAAGACTCTCACTAACAGTGAATATCTATGAATATCCAGTTTTGAGCAGGGTAGAAGAGCCTTTCTCCTCTTTTGTGTGTATAAAAACATATTTTATCCGTCAAACAATCACAATGAATTTTCCCATTCAGTAACATACAGTAATACAATATCAGCAACATTAAGCCTATCTCTAAATTTGATCAATTTATAATTATGTCATAAATTATCGTAAGATGATATATTTCTCTTATCTTTTAATGCAATCTACTTAAAAATACAGTTCCGTCTAATGGTCGGGAGGCCCTTTTTAATATATCATCACAGAGACAATTTCTTACATAATTAGAAAGACGTACCAACAGAGAGCCTTCATCGAACCGTCTCATATTTTGGCATAAGAAATGCTATTGCGAGTTTACTCTTTAAGTGCACATTCAGAGATTAAGAAGGAAAAAGAGATCAAAAAGGGGAACGAGGAAGAAGAGTGTAACAAGGGGAACGAGGAAGAAGAGTGTCAAGATCTCTGAACCTGAAGACAATACTTTCCACCAGGAAATGATCTTAATTCAATCTTCCATGCCTAAAGTAAATTGGCAGGTGTGCATATTTTGTCAGAAGAAACAAAGTAAAAGATAATGCAGAAGCCACTGTAAAGAATGCCTGTGATGAATTAACTGGTAAACTTGGCAGAGGATTTTGTAACTGAAATGTGTACAGTATAAATAAACAAATAACGTTGAGGTATAGTGAGTTGTTGGAAGAGAAAACCGGGGAAGATGTCTCTTACATAGATGTAAAAATAACGTTTCAAGAACATTACGGGAATAAAATACAATTTCAAAAACAAATTTGCAGAATCCGTTTCCTTCTTGTCTCCAATTTAAAAAAGTTTTTCAAAGGGAATTTTTTTCAAAGTTCTCTTCTCAATCGCGAGTCCTCATGTTACTTAAAGATTTTTGTTCGTGGTAATTTTTTTTTTCTTCTACGAAATGATGAGCACTGAAGGCCCTGTGGCAGATCACTGTGCTTGGAAAAATTATCAGGATGACAACAGCTACGTATTTATAGGTTTCTGGGTTTTGATACAAGTTGCACTGAAACGTCTGCTATGAGTTGTACTCTTTAAATACTATCTTCATTCAGTCATCTCGTCGCAGTTGCATGAATAAAAATCGAATCATAGTCCAGTTTGTCGGCAAATTCTTGTAAATGCATGTCCTTCTTGCATTTCTAATAGACGTTTATCTAAAAACTAACTACGACCAGAATAGCTTAAACGACATGACTCATAACAGAAGAAACACACACACAGACACATATGAAATGAATATGGTAAAGATTTTCATAACCGCCATAATATTGTTTTCCGCACTTGAGAAATGCTGTACTAGAGTGCATCTTACTTGAAGGAGAAATATGTTTGTATAAGTATGCGAGTTTCAGTGATGTATTATTACTTCCCTTTGTCATATAGAAAAATTGATTCCATGTATTTGCATTTACATTCTTCGTATATCCATATAAATTTATCTTTTTTGTAGAATTTTCGACAGAACTGCTACTGATTTCAGAAGCTGACGTGTTCCAGATGGTTGATCTTATAGTCCGTAATGAATTTCCAGATATTAAAGCACTAATTATGAGAGGAAATAAGATTAAAAGCTTAGCTTTCATGGATAAAATAGCTTCAGATTCTCCACTTCGAAAAATTGAATACTTAAATCTTTCATTGAATGAGGTAAAGACCCATATTTCTAAGGTTTTCATTTATTCGTGGTAAATATTTTTTAATTATTGTAAAATATAATGAATGAAATCAATGCGATAAATAGAATTGACTTACAAAGTGTATATTTATGTAATTACGTAGCGTTTCTTAGATTTTACGTAGCGGTAGCATAAGTATTGAATGATTGATTTTTTTTTCTCATAACATGTATTATTTAAGATTGTGTTATATTTCATATACATATTTCACCGCTGGCCAGTGCTTAAGATAGCGCTGAGTGTTTCTTCCAGCCTTTTATCTGGACAATTCATATATATATATATTTTTCATCAGTTAACTTGTTTTTCGACTCCACACTTGTAATTTGGAATGTAAATTTCTTGTACGCTAGAACTGTACTGTAAGTCTGCTGAAACTGTATAGTTACTATTTACAATTCCAACAGATCATTTTTAACTTTTTCAAAACTATGATTGAAGTTCCTTGTTAAATGTTTGATCATTGTTTCTGTATGAAATATGGTAATTTTATGTTACCTATAAATCTAATAAGTTGTTCTCGAAGACGTTCATTTTTCCCTGAAGTGCGGTAGAATTATCTCTAGTTTTACATGTCTGTGCAGACCCGTAGCTAGAGAGAAGATACCTTGTCCACATAAAATTTTCTTGACTGGGGATAATTATGTATTTTATGTTGTTAATAGGAGATAAAATAACCCTCCCCCTACAGTTTGTGGCAGCTTACACTCCTGTCTGGTAAGTTATGGGGATGACAATAGGATATTTATGCTTTTGACTAGTATTTGTGCGTGTATTTTTAACTTGTCGTATAGCAAGTTACTCGGAGTAATAAATAATATATTTTTATTTCTAATTTAACATTTTGTCTCACCTATTTATTTTTAAATCTAGTGTGGACATTAAAAATCTATGTTGAAACCGTGTATCCGTACTTGAGTTAATTAAAATAGGCTGACAAGACTTAGGGTCAGTTCTACAACCGATCGCTAAACTTCTAGTCAGCGCTAAGTTGAGGCCAACTCTGATTTTGCGTACTCTCATTGGCCAAAATCAGACTTGGCCTCAACTTAGCGCTGACTAGAAGTTTAGCGGTCGATTGTAGAACTGACCCTTACTTACACACTTTAAGCCTTGTCAGCCCATTGTAATTACTTAAAAATCTATGAAAAGCTCCATATACATCTTTGTTATCACTGAAGTATCCATTTCTCAGTTCTTCGGAATTTATAAAATTTGTTAATTTTACGATTATCGTAAAATCAATTTGCAGAATGTCTCACATATTTAAATTGTACTAATTTTTTTTCTCGTTTATATAGTTTACAACGCCAATATTTGTAATAAGATAATTATTTAAAACTATTGTCTGTTTTTTGTTAGTAGTCATAGCAAAAACGTTTCGTTTGCATGTTCAATTTTATTTTCTAATACAGGATGTCTACAGGTCGTGAAAGTCACAAAAAAAAGTAATGAAATTTAGTTATTTTCATAAAAATTAGTCATAAACTGAGTTTCAGGTAATGAATTCAGTCAGATAATTTTTAGCTATTTTAATGGTACATTTTGTGTCATTTTCGCAAATGTGCAGAAAAATATTCTCATACATTTGAAGCATATTTGATATTGTGAACTTTTAATGTTGCATCTTTATTATAATTACCTTTGTGACTCATATCTTGTGAGTTCGAGTGTGGCAATCCCGAGTTTCATAGCTGAACCCCATAATTGAGGAGCGTTTTTTCAAAACTCTATAAACGCATCGAAGTTATTTTTACAGAAAACGCCTTACTTTCTCTAATAAGAAGGGCCCATGTCTTAAAAATCCGAAAATGATACTCGGATAGTTGAACGAATACTAGAGATGGGTCGATACCAGAATTTCTCGATACCCGATACCGATACTTATTTCTGACCTTCGATACTTTTTTCACAGTGTTCAATGCATTTTTTAATTAACAAAATGTAATATATAATTAAAATGTAAGTATTCTGATTTCCTATCACTTATCTCTACTACTTTATTAACTAAATTCTGGTTTATAACAATAAATTTAGTGTCAGTGTCTATGCATACGTTAACTGTTTATTTTCTGAAGACCCATAGAAAACGTGATAACCCACGGCGTGCTCTGCTATTCCAAAAATTGACCCATATAACATTCTCAAAAAACTGCAATCTAAAATTTTCAACAGAGCAAAATGGATCGCCAAATGTGTTTAATCTACGAAGACTTTTTTTTTTTGTTTTTTTGTTGTTTTTTTTTTGGTAAAGTGGGCTCCGAACTACTCTGTTCACTTGACTCCGGCGGGATTTGAACACGCGCACAGAAAGCGAGCGCTCTAACCTTTCGGCCACCCCGAGATAATAAATTCAATAGTCTCTTCATAACCGTTGTTAAACATAGATGACCTAATACTTGAATTTGAATTTTATTTATTGTCTTTAAGCATCTACGGCTCAGGCCGGGATAAAGGACGGGAAAGGGTTCCCGAAGGTGTCGGCAGGGCCTGTGTTAAAGGTGCCAACCCAGCATTTATCTGGTGTGGCTGAGGAAAAATCCTGAAATACCTTAGTAAGGATGGTCTGCTGCTGGGATCGAAACTACGACGTCCCGTAAGCTACGTCAAAGCTCTTCCACTGAGCTACGGCGGCTCGGTGCCCTAGTACATCAAAAACGATATGCCTGTTGCTCTCTAGGTTGCTAGGGCACAGATTCTTATTGTTTAATCTGAACTTTTTTTTTTTTTTTCAAAAAGTCGTCCCTTTCAATCTTAGAAACCGTTCTCAGATGATTGAATTCAGCTCTCTACATTGCAGGTTTCGCATTTAAAATTCAGAAATGTGTAAGTTCTGAACTCATCCTTTTGATTCAACTAATTGTTTCTCATGTTCTTTAGCAGACTGTGTGGTCAGTATTGGGTATGAAAAAAAAAAACTCCTCGTTTGAACCTTTTACTTAATGTCGAAAAAAATATTTTGTTCGATTTTATTATTGTCGGAAATAACACACAACAATTTGAAATTATATTCTTCTAAAAGACACACAATGCCCTTCTGGTCCCGTTAACGATTCGCCAATGTCTTTAATGAAATGACTATACTAGTTCTTGAACTTTTGAGAAATTTTCAATGAAGATGTTAGTTGTTTGAGTACTTGGGATGCGGCAATGTGAGAAGTTTGTTCCTTTCTGGATTGCATATTATAAATTATAAAAGCTTTCAGAATCATACGGGGGAGTAGCTCTTCGCACTAAAAATCACCCGGTACACATCTTCGCATTTTGGCAAGCTCACCGAACTTAGCACTGATTTTCTCCAGGGGCCTTGGTTTACTACCGCTCGAGTCACATGTCACCCAAACTCTCAAGATCTGGGCCCCGATCCGACATTGCAACCTCCTTCCACCAATATTCTCGTCTGTGTAGAGTGCGTGGATATTTCCGTGGATCACCCCAAAGATATAGCTTTTGTTAAAAACAAGAAAATTAGCCATAAATGACCAACGATCATTTAAAAAAGAAGAGAAGGTATTTGATGACCCCACCCAACTACCAGAAGCCAGATCATTGTTTTTGTTGCATTGCAGGAGGCAGCAGTCCCAAACGGAAGAATGCGATTCTAGACGTGAAAGTCAGAGCGGGAGTTAGAGAAAAAATTGGAGTGGGCGCACATCAAGCAAGAAAGGAGACTCTCATTGTGCGTGTCTTCTTCGTGCTATGTTGGCAGGATGTATGTTACATTGCAAGAGGTACTGTCTAAACAGGTTCTAAAAGCGTGAATTTGAAAATTCCACCCGTTTATAAGTTCTTTTTTTTATTTTTGGAGGTAAAAAAAGGTTTATTTTTGTAGGATCCTCCGCAGAGAGTCCAAAATATACGATATAAAGAAATATTAAATGAAACTTGTTTTGTGTTGTTTTGAAGAGTTGAATGGAAGAAGAAAAATACAAACAGTAAGATATAGCATTAAAGAATTCAAGTTTAAGAATCTGAAATTAAGTTATAACGTTCTATCTTGGGATTATTTTCAGAGAAAGATATCAGAGCCAAAAAATTAAATATCGTATTCCTTCGTGAAGGTATCGATCGATACCGATACTGTGCAAGTATCGGTCTCTAACTAATACTAGTGAAAAAATGTGGAGCATAGTTTGAAGATTTGCAAGATTTGGGCCCTTTTTATTAGAGAAAGTATCCCTAATCTTCCGTAAAAAAAAATAACTTCGATGCGTTTATCGAGTTTTGAAAAAAAAAAACGCTCCTCAATTCTTTAACGTTTTGTTGCATGCGAAAATCATAAATAAAGTCATTAATTTGGATTTGTTAATTCCATAGACACCCTGCAGGAGCTTTTTAATAAAGCACACCATGTCATACCCCATAATACATTTTATTTTGTGTACATCAAAAAAGTATATATAATATAGCCTTTTTCACTTTTGCTTAACACGAAACTTTTTTTTTTTTTCATTTCGTAAGTTTTCTCCCTTTCCTTTTTTCCTGTTCTTGTTAACTTTTCCATAATTGTAACCTGGCTACACTTCTGCACTTAAGTTGACTAAAATTTGAGTCAAACATAACTTTATTTTTTAACGGGGAAAGCTAAGAGTTAATGTATATAGTGCTTGAATTTACTTGTTTGCTTTGTCTGTTTTTCTCTCTTCCTCTGTACGTAGTGATCTTAACATGGGTACAGTATTGAGAAAATAATGGGCGCTTTACATGATACAAAATCTTCGTAAAATTTAAAATCTGATATTTTATTAATACAGAAATGGGGGGAAATTTCATTATTCGTTGGAGTTCTTTCTTTCTAAACATCTTCGAGCTGTTCATTATTTGTCAGACAGAGTATGTATTATTTAGTGGGCCGCGTCTTTCTGTAACAATTTACCAACTCATCATTGTATTAGCAAACTTTTAGGCTATATTTATTGTTGAATTGGACTAATGGCTTTATTTTGACCATTCATTATCATTTTATAATATAATCTCACTTTCAGATTCGATATTACTCTGAATTGGAGTATCTTCAGGGATTTAATATTAAAACTTTAAATTTGTCTTTAAACATGCTATCGTGGGATAATTTCGACTACTATGCAAGGTAAATATTTTTAGATAATTCTTATTTTATTGTACTTGAACGTAGTTTGGAAGTTTTGTGTAGCTATTATATTACATCGATTGATTGTTCTTATTTCATATTATTTCAGAGCCTTTTGTATTTGATATAGTGCAGCCGCATAATTAGTTGATGCAGGATTTGTAGTGTTCTTTTAACTAGTCTATTTTTATACCTCTTCATTTTCCTTATTCACCATCTTCCATCCTCGATTCAGTTTTTCACACATTAAATTCATTTCTATTTATACGCTTCACTTCATCGTACCATCTTCGTTTACTACTTTCTCTCCTGTCTGCTTCAAATCTCTATCTTATTACGTTGTTTGGTGTATCCTTTCGTTTGTTATGAAGTAAATTTTTATATAACTTCCGAAGCACAAATTGCATCTCATTCCGTAACATGAATCATATCGTTACCTACTTGCGTACTCCACATTCCATTTTTTTATCTACACTGCATATGTTTTAATCCTGTTCATATCTTCACTCCATACCAATGTCTTCGTTGTTTGGTAGGATCTCTCCATGATGTCGTATTCTTTATTTCTTCTAGTTAAAACTCTTTTTCGATCAAAATTTCTCGCAAAATAATGAAAATAATAACGTCAGTTCAACCAGGACCCTAAACCCGACCATCTCAGAATTGTATGAATATTTGTATGTTGATAGAAACTATATTGTTGATTTCAAAACTGCAAACAGTTTCAAAATCCGTGCACTGGTTCCCGAGTTACAGAATTTTGAAATTTGGGCTACATTTGCGTAAAAGCTGTCGCGAATGGTGTTTTTCAGTTCAAGGTCATTTACAAAAAAATATAGCTAGAACTTCTTTGTAATTGAGTTAGAGTGCTTATTCTTTTTATGTTTTTGTCGTAATGAAATTGGTTCTCAAATGAAATATAAACAGTGTTACCATTCATTCACCGTGCTGTACAGGAACCAAAAATTTCCAAAAAAGTAGAAAAAGAAAAATGTCCACATTTGTATGCACATTCTTCTTTATAACTTTTGAGCCGATGCTCGGAATTTGATGAATTCTTTTTGTTTGCATTTTAGATTCACAAGATATTAACAGAAAAAAATCAGGATGGGATCTCCATAGGATCACATAAAAATTAGATGTTTCCTTTGTACAGTACTAGTATGTATTTTATTTAATATGTAGACAGTAAAATTCAAATGTAGACCTTAAAACTTATTGAGATACAGATTTGCAGAGAGCTGATGTCTAAAATGAAAAGTAAATAGACTAACTGTAGTATATCTAAATAAAACTGTTCCATTTTATTACCACTAGTTCATCTGAGGCAGCTGACAGTGTATATGTTTTTGCAGTCATGGTTGCTATGTCCACAGCACAAAAAACATTCGTTATAGGGACAAAACAAAGAGTCAATTCTTGCAGGCAAATAAAATGAAGGAGATGGCTCATGAGGGTACATACACTTAACTGACACATCCCCTTCATCTCGAAGGACGTCAGTAACAAGTCCTATATACCATTTTGAATTATATTCACGTGCAATATAATTGTACACTTTCACTATTGACTACAAATTCCGCTGCAGTGTTTCTTCAGAAAGCTGTCAGAAGCGTAAATCTTTATCACTACTCACAGCTTTTGCACCTATTGCCATCTATGATGTTGGCTCAAAATAGTAAAGGCTCCTAGTCCCAGGTATTCTCTTTGCAGATGCAAATCTTCCCACGAGTTTCTGGTGAATGGGTAGCATGGAATCTTTAATAATGTATGGAAAGTGATGTCTTCAATGTGTTCTCTGCAATAGTTGTACATGGAACTTGCATCAATTATTTGCCCTGAAACAACTCGATTGTCCCACCAAGACCATCACAGGGAGAGTTTCCGTGATTTGTTGCGAAGAACGGCCACTTTGCTGTCAGGCCAAAATCATTTTATGGTGGTACAGATTTAAGAATGACTTGCAGTTCTTATTTTGTCCAGCACATCCATCTGATTGATGAAATCCGTCAAAAGTTTCTGAGTCTGATAAACCATAGCCACATCATGGTCCGCATTGATGACACGCATCACTCAAAATACAGAAGTTTTTGAACCTCAGCGCACCATCCTCTTTTAAATAAACTACACTAATGTGCAATGCACAGCAGCCATTTGTCCAGTGAAATCCTTGTGCTTTGTCTTGCACAACAAAGCTAATTCTCACTAAAGTTCATAAGGGTCAAAGCATCTGAAGCAGGAAGAGATTCTTTGCGGTTCTTTAGGTAACTGTCTTGAGCCTTTGTTGTATTAGAATGAGGAATCAATTTTGCCATCTTCTTGCTAGATTAGTCATATCGGTCGTTACCCATTGCTTAGCTTCATCTGTTTCTGGCGGATCAAATTTTGATGTCAGAAATTCTTCTACAATAGAGTAAAATGGACATATATCACACTCGCATCATGCAGTCATGATTTTCATCGTTGCAGACTTACAGCTTGATGAGATCATGCTAAGTTTCTTCAGGTTCAATTGATGCCAACGTTAACTTCACATTTTGGTGTATAGTGTACACTAGTGATGTACAGGCCGGAAAAAACGCGTAAATTAAAAAAAAAAACTCGGAATTTTTTCCCCCACAAGGTAAAAAAATCGTGTTTTTTTATTGACGAAATCGTGTTTTTTTTTTTCCATCACGATTATTCATCACTTAGAACATCTTTTCCATTTCTCTTTTAAGTTCAGTAAAATTAAATGTTCTTACGTTAAAAAATGTACAGCAAATTTTCTACTTAAATTACGAATGCAATGTATCTCATTAGCGCCCTTGTAGACGAGAGAAAAGTTCCGGCCACTTATGTCCTTTTGGCTCAGACCGAGGGCACTTAAATAATGCTACAAAACTGTGACATATGCAGTCCTAATAAAGAAGTTTTTTCTAAATGTATATTTTTAACAAGAATTAACATTTTAACTATTTCATTGATCATCAAATAATGTCAGGGGCATGTAATAGTAGAAAAAAATGCTTTCTTGCGAAGTACATACAATAAAAGAATGAAAAACTTGTTTTTTCCGGCGTTCAATTTTTATTTTTTATTTTATTTTTTTCTTATACATTACTACAAAAAATACAGTATGTTCCAGAAGAATCTGCAAGAACACACTGCTTGGACACACTGCTTGGACTTGCAAATTTTGAAACGGTGACTTGAATACTTCCATTGGTAAATAAAAGAAATTATTTTTTTATGTGATCCTATGGAGATTCCATTTCAACAAATTTCTAGCATCGGCTCAAAAATTATAAAGAAGAATGTGCTTACCAATTTTTATTTTTCTACTTTTTTTTGGAAATTTTTGGTTCCTGTGCAGCGTGGTGAATGAATAGTAACACTGTTTATATTTCATTTGAAAGCTAATTTCATCACGACAAAAATATAAAAATAAGCACTTTAACTTAATTACCAAGGAAGTTCTAGACACATTTGTAAATGGCCTTGAACTGAACGCCTTTCGCGACAGCTTTTACGCAAATATAACCCAAATTTCAAAATTCCGTAACTCGGGAACCAGTACACGGATTTCGAAACTGTGTGCAGTTTTGAAATCAGCAATATAGTTTCTACCAACGTACAAGTTTTCGTAAAATTCTTAGATGGTCGGGTTTAGATCATCAGAAATATTGCTAGAATTGACGTGGAATGACCGGAAAGTATGACCGTAAACATGTTTCTAGAGTGATATTTTATGAAATGTAATGTTATTTATGAATTAATTATCCTGTAAATAATTCGCATATCTCAATTCTAAAATCCTAGATTTATATTGATATTCTTGGCATATTAGAAAGGTAGTTGGTTAATTTCCTGTCTTGTGTTGGAATTGCGGAGATCATTTAAATACGTTACAAGTGTTTAAACATACGTTAAATTTAATTACAATGTACTTCACTTTCTTTTGCAGCTGTGTGAAGTGTTATTTACCAAATCTACAAATGCTGGTAAGTGTTTTTTTCTTCCTGATCACACAAATCATAGTTAGAATTGCCTATTATGGTAGTTTTCTAAGAATTTTATTTGTTAATTTCAGTGTTTGACTGCTGATGTACAAATACAAATGTACGTGTTAGGGGCTCCACATTCGCCAAGTGTCAAGCCTATGAGGTGCAAATATTACTAGTTTCATTTTTGTTGGTTCTGTTTCATGAAGTTTATGTGCGCAAGAGAAGGTTCAGCAGAAAAACGAAAAAAAAAAAGCACGAAAGAGACAATTAGTGCTTACTGACTGCCCAGATAAATGCAGTATGAAGTGTAATGCGTGCCGAAAGCCTGCTGCCGGCCTTACTAACATAAGTTTTCCAGTATTTTCGTCACTGTTACCAAGCGAATGTCGATGCAGTACCTAGGCTAAGATCCTGACCGCTCTCTCTCTCTTATCTTTCCACGGAAGAGTGGACGCCGAGAGACGTCATCCTACAGACGTTTGGCTTTCTTATAGCTGCATATAAAGCCTATATAATGAATTTAGTGGCAAAACGTACTCAAACATGAATACATTTTAGTATTTTCCTCTTCAACATAATTTCTTGTATTATACATACAGACGTAAACAGCATATTTACATTTAAAAATACATCACACGATCAGTTATCCTTCGTCATAAACCTGCCGATGCTAACAGGTAGTTAGTGAAAAGCTTCGCAGTCTACTTTAGCATTCCCGAAGATATTTAGGTAAGTTTGAATTATAATACTGACCCACCGTTACGTTATGTTTAAAATAATGTAGGTGAACATACTATCACAGGATAGTGGCACAAGTTTCAAAGACTTGAACTGAAGATTGAAAGAGTAAAGACGGGATTTCGCAGTTCCGTTTGATAAAGGGAAGTAATCTGGATATTGTAGGTGGTGGCTTCACATTATTTACAATTCCTGCACAAAGGTTAACATACATACCGAGAATATGAATACATGAGTGCACTTGCCTCATTTGTCGCATGTGTTAACTACAGCTGTTTTTGATAACCATATTTTCAATTTGTTTATTGCATTTAGGTAACTTTGACTCAGGCCAGGATAGGTAAGAGAAGGAAGTTGGCTAAGGCCTAGTATGAAGGTCCCATCTCGGCATTAATCTGATGTGACTGAGGAAAAATTCTAAACACACCTGAGTCAGGATGGGCAGACTCTGGGGTCGTTCCCAACGGCTCTACCAGCTGAGCTATGGCCGCTCGGTAATATATATATTTCGACTTCTTAATTTGAATTTTGAATTTATTTGTGCCTTTTAGACATTATGGCCGAGATACGGTAGGGGAAAGGATGCGGGAAGGGATCAATCAGGACCTACGTTAAAGGTATCATCCTGATATTTGCTTGGTGTGACCGAAGAAAAAGCCTGTAAATATTCCACTGTCTGATGAAATTACAAACGGAACTGCAAGAACAAAGCACTACAAAGTGATTATATATTAAATCGTAATTGAAAATATTATTGGAAACAGTAGCGCGTGGATACAGTAGAACTAATTTATTCAGTTGAAACTTATGAATTTAGAAAGTACAGCATTAGGTGAGGCGAAGTTGCGAGCTAAAATTCATAGTAATATTTTCCCCTCCTCGCCCACTGTAGTAGACGAAGACGTCCTTCCACTTTGTCTTTCTTGAGCAGTGTTGTCACTGTCGTCTTTTTCACTCTCTGGCTCCTTTCATTTACATACTCTGCAGCATAATAAACTAACAACATTTTTTTTAAATACAGACATTTTATGCGCGGTGGGTGGGTGATTTTTTTATGATTCAAACAAGTCACCATAAGCATGAATTTTCTTACTGTCTTGTACCGTAAACTAGGGTTACTTTACACACTTTTTTCGCTTCTGCTTGAGAATAATTTAACAGGATGAAGGTAAACACATGAATAAGTTATCTGAATGTTCCTGGTTAATACAGTAAATTGTCAAAATAGTGATAGTACGTATGCATTATGGCAGTCTTAGAAAGAAAAATATCAAGTATGTTAAAGTTACCCCGTCTATGGGGTTACTTTACACACATACGCACTTTGCTTACAAGTTCCGTATTGTCTGTTAGTTATTGGGTAACAGTACACAGTTTTAAATTCTGATATTGGGAAGAGAAGACATTTCTTCAACGAATAAAATGTTTTGGAATGTATTACATAACATATGCATTACAAAAAGTACAAATTACATTGGTTAAATGAAGCGAAGTAATCCAGCGGTTCTTAAGCTGTTGTCCGCGGACCCCGGTTCGCGAAGGATGGAAGAAAAGTTACCATATGTTGCAATGAACACAAGAGAAATGAAAGAGAAAAGGAGTGATCAAAACATTTTTGCTGCGCTGCGGTATATTCACATACTTACAAGCAGACTGTAAATGACCATGTGTTGAAATCTACCTTGAACTTTCGCTGAGAGAATCTACGTCGTCCAGAAAGGTTGTATAAATCAATAAATAAATTGCTCTTTTCAACTGCAAAGTCCGGAGATCGAAGTTACAATATTGTCTTCGAAGTGTACAAAAAGTGCATGTTTAGATCGTTCGATCAATACAGGTTTAAAAAAAATAATGCTGCGGTGTGGAAAGGTGCTACAACTCGTCGGTATTTCATTTCGAGACTAATGTTAAAGCAAAGAAATAATCTCGTCGGGTAATTGGTACCATTGCTCCGTACATATAAAAGCCCTAGTTGCTTTTAAAAAAAAACCTGCATGAATCAATCGAAATTATCAAGTTTATAAAGAGCAAGGCACTGAATTCAAGACTTTTTGAACAACTTAGGAAATATACTGTAATGGGATGTGGGTTCATTGGGTCAATATGTTGACTTGACTACAATGTAAACAAACCACAGTCAACAAACATTACATAATGCTAAATAAGCGTTCACAAAAGGCAAACAACACCAACACCAAGCAATGAAACTTAAAAACACTAAAAATACGCCCACAAAAAGAAATATAAAAGCCAGTCAATTACCTTAGAAGTTATCACTTCTTCGCTCCAAAAAGTGGTCACCTCTACCTACCTGACTTAAACTGGAGTCAGGACTCTCTCCTAACCCCCAACTTGCACTGGAGTTGGTATACCTATACCATGCTAACTTGGGCTGGAGTTATTGATTTATTGCGTTCCTTAGACCAATACATTGTACTCATTTCCACATATGGTATAGAACATGTCCATAATAAGAATACATATTTTCTTAAATTACATAGAATACATAGAAAATTAAGTTTTGTAGCAGTTTTTCGACATAATTCACTTTCATTATCACCTATTTTCTTTACCCTTATAATATTTAGTCTTGCAAGTACTCATCAACTGTATAGTAAATTTTGTTTGTCAACATTTTCCTAACTTCACGACAAAATATATTGATATCCTTAATGTTTTTTAAAGTTTGTGGCAATTTATTGTATAGGGCTATACCGAAGTAATGCGGTGATCTTTCGAAAAATTTTGTTCTGTGGGACATTTGTCTAAGATCATTTTTCATTCTTGTGTCGTGTCTATGTATATCAGAGTGTGTAGTGTAGCCATCAAGGTTACTTTTTATCAGCTTTAACACCTCGTATATGTACAAATATGAAACTGTTAGCAAATTTAATTTCTTGAAAATTTGTCTGCAGCTCGCACGTAAATGTGTGTGTGTAATGATTCGAATAACTTTTTTTTGTAGTCTAAAAACTGTCAATAGCCGACTTGAGGATCCCCAAAAGAGAATACCATATTTTGCTCTCGAATAAAATGTACCATAATATAAGGATATCAATGCATTTTTATTTAGAACAGTTGAGAGAGATCTTATTAAGAAGATATTAGATGATAGTGTACGACATAAATTTGTTATATGCGTTTTCCAACTTAGTTTGTTGTCAATATATAGCCCTAAAAACTTAGTACTTGAGACACATTCTGTGGTGGTGTTACTTACGGTTAATTTGGGATAAGCTGGGACAGCAGTATACGAAGGAAAGAAAAAAAGACAATTAGTTTTATTGGCATATAGGATTAAATTATTATGATAGAACCATTTTTCAAGTTTATTGGAAGCAGCATTTATGTTATCTTGCAGTTCTGAAGCATTACTGCCTTTAATTAGGATATTGGTATCATCAGCATACAAGACCATAGTCCCTTGGTCAATATGTGATGGAAGATCATTTATGTATATGAGGAAAAGTAACGGACCCAGAACTGATCCTTGAGGAACACCTAAATTGACAAGGGAGGATTTGGATGATATTTTTTGTTTATGCATGTTTTGATCCGTGTATGTGAGTTCAACATACTGATATCGATTTTTTAAATACGATGAAAACCATTCATTAGTAGTTCCGCGTATCCCATAGGAAGATAATTTCGATAAAAGTAGTGAATGATTAACACAATCGAAGGCTTTGCTTAAATCACAACATATTGAAAATGGATATGATTTACTGCCAATAGCAGATACTATTTCTTGTATGTAACTTAAGATAGCAGTAGTAGTAGATCTATTTTTTAGAAATCCATGTTGTGAGTTAGAAATAATTTTGTTTTGTTCCGGATGGGATAATAGTCTTTTTTTCATAATACTTTCGATAATTTTGAAAAATTTAGATGAGAGTGATATGGGTCGATAATTTTCACAATTACGTTTATCCCCTTTTTAATGTAGTGGTCTGATTAGTGACCACTTTAAATTTTCTGGAAATTGCCCATGATTAAATGATGCATTAATTAAATCAGACAATGGCGTAGCAATAGCATGTATACATCTCTTTATTACAAACTCAGGTATTTCATCAGGCCCTGCAGAACTACGGTTTTTAAATTTCTTTACGATAGCAATTATTTCATAAGGATCTGTGGGTGTAAGAAAGAAGGAATTTGAGACATGTGGTATTGGAAGGGGCTCGTCTATAAACATTGCAGCATTTGGCCTTGCATTAAGGAGTTTATCTACAACATTGTTGAAGAAAGAGTTGAATATCTCTGCAATTGCATGTGGGTCATTGTAGATCTGATTATTTTCGATTTTAAGTTCTATATTTCCTGAAGCTTTATTGTTCATATTGGTTTCCTGTTTTATCAAGTTCCACGCCATTTTTGTTTTATTATCTGCTTTATTTATCAGGTTGTCATAATAGGAACTTTTTGCTTGCTTTATGACCTTTCTATAAATCTTCTTGTAATTTTTAAAATACTCAATAAATTTTATGCCAGTAGTTTGTTTGCTTATTAAATTGAGGGTTTTCATTTTTTGACATGATCTTCTAATGCCATTTGTGATCCATTTATTTCGCCTTTTATGGTTTACTCGTACGGTTATATGTGGGAAACATTGGTCGAACCGTAATTTGAATTTAGTTAGGAACAGCTTAAACATTTCATCAACTGAAATATACTCAGTTGCAAATATGTTTGACCAGTCTTCCATTTCTAAGTACTCAATAAAACTGTGAATATTGTTTTCTCTGAAATCTCTCTTTTTTATTTTCATAGTATGACTTTTTGAAGTACAAAAGTTTTGAATCGTGATAACTTGTCCTAAATGGCTGTTAAGTCCGAGGTTTAATATTTCCGATGTGTATATATTTGGTTTGATGTTCGTGATAATATTGTCAATTGTTGAACACGATGTTTTTGTGAAGTGTGTGGGTGATATTATTGTCGCAGTTAAATTGAAAGAACTTAGGAGATTCAAAAACATTTCGCGTTTTTTGCTTGGTGTTTGTAAATCTATGTTAAAATCACCGCATATTATAATTGAGGGATACTTCCGACTTAATTTACTTAACAACAGTTCCGTATTACTTAGAAAATTATCGACGTCTGAGTCAGGAGTGCGATAGATAACTAATAAGGCTAAATTTACTTCAGAGCCTTCTATAATAGTTGCAGTGTATTCAAAATGTTTCTCAACGCATTTTATGCTATCTATTAACTTGCACTGGGTAGTTTTTATGTGTTTTTTTACAAATATACAAACGCCTCCATTTTTTATATTACTTCTACAATATTTTGCTACAATTTTATATCCATTAATAACAAATAACTCATTTTCTGCCAGCCAGTGTTCAGATAAACAAAGGATATCGGCTGGCGTTGTTTCGGTAATTACCTCAAGTACAATTTGTTTGCTTCTTAAGGATTGAATATTTTGGTGAACCACTGTGAGATTGTTTCTGTACCTTGTGTTCTTGTTATTAGCTATTACCACATCATGGCTTGGGTATAAAAAATCGTCATTGAAATATCTTGGTGGTTTCCTTATTCTAGTACTTCTTCCTGTATGTGTCGATTTATCATTTCCTGAATCTAAGGGATTAATTCCGCAATCATTATTAATGGTTTCATTACTTACAACACCTTCCAATGATGTTTCACTATTATTGCTATTTACATAATTTTGACGCTCTGCTAAAGATTTGTTCAAATCAGGATTTAGCCCCTGCAGATGTACAGATAACCTGCTCCGATATAGCATTGTTACCATCAACATCGCTATGGTGCTGAGTCTCACTATTTACTTCAACACCAGGATCCATAAAACTTCCCTCCCCGCACAAGATCGACCCATTTGCACTGCAATTATCCCTGTTAGGGCCTACTTCCTGCTGTGATTTGTTCATTAACCCAATTATCCCCCGGCATAATTCTCTTTTGCCTCTCTTGTTTAGATTTAGGCCATGTTGTGTGTATTTGGATCTATGCATTAAATGTGTATCAAATATACTAACATTTTGATATTTGTTACATAATTGGGGAAGTTGGATTCTCTATTTCTTTATTCACACAAGAACTATCACACAAATCGTATCTGTGTGGAACGTTACACACAATGACGTTCGTGTGTTGCAAATATGGCAAGATGACATTTAGAGTATGAATTACCTCATGTGATTGGTTTCTCGAAACGTCGTTTGTACCCCCTATAATTACTACAAAATCACTTTTTGTGGCTTTGCTGCAATCCTGAATTAAATTTCTTGTCACTTCTGAAATTGTCGCATTGGGCTTAACTAAACCTGTTACACATACTTTGTCTAGACGATTAACTAGTACAGATGTACATCCCCGCCCATGACTGTCAGCATAAAAAGAAACAGAAGATACGGATTTGCTACTATCATTGGGACATACTTGGGGTATGGCTTCTTTCACCATGTAAGTTGAATTTTTGCTATTACTTTGCTCATCATCATCTTTGAATGGCACCTTGTAGCTTGCATCACTACCTGTACTTTGAAAGTGATCCAACGGTTCGAATTTATTGCTTGTTGGTGTCTTGAATAACTTCTCTGTAGTGTTCTGGGGCATTTTGTCAGTTCTGGTTCGATTCAACCCCTTTCTAGCTACTTCAACCCAGGTTTGAGCTTGTTTACCAGATAGAGTACTTTGGCTTGCTTCACAGTTATTTTCAAATTCATTACGAAGCAATTCTACAATTTTCTCTAAAGTTTTTACCTCATCTTTAAGTTTTTTGAGATCACTTTGCAGTAGAGAACAAGAACTACACGAATTACCTGGAATGTTGGGGAGTAAAGGATACATTGCTATAATTAAGTTTCTGATAATTGTTAAATTCACTTAAAACACGGAAACTACCTGAGGCCACAATTCATTCGGATATGTTCAACATTAACTCATTCGAAATATTGGCTAATAATATTTTCATAACAAATACCCACCAAATATAAAAATTTGGTCAATGTTAAATCAGTCAAAAATTTTTGCTGGTCGAACTTTTCATAGAATCATTCGAGATGTCATCAATACCCAGTGCTGTGAAAAGAGTTCGCTGTGTAAGAAGCTTTTGCAAATGGCGTCCTATTAGTTACCAAAATTCAGCACTAATACCTATTTATTTATCACTTGTATGCACTAAAATCATCACATCTAAATTCAAAGAACTTCCACTATTACCAATAAATTTTGAAACAAAAACTGTAGGCTAGTTAAGCCTCTTTCTCACGAAAAGGCTGAAAATCAATCCAGTTGGTTCACTTCTCAAGGATTGTTTACATTTCAATTAATGCACTAAATCTTGCTCAACCAACAAAAAATAATGTATATGTACACTGTCACTGTAAGCACTATATATTCACGCACCCTGGTATATATAATATATAATATTTCTTGTAGAAATTCCGGTCAAAAATCCACATTACTGAGGAGCATGATACCAACTTGAAATGTCAAATCAGCACACTTTTTTTTTTAGTATCCATTCTCTAAACAATCTCCTTTCCAAAAAACCTTAGTCAAAGTTATCATTACAAAGAGGTAAACCACTAGTTTAATCATTACAGAGCCCGTGTTCGGGACGCTCATATTATTAACTGTATCCTAAATTGTATGTTATATAATATTAAAACTTTTTGTAATAAACTAGTGTCGGTAAAACGTCTATAATTGTTTGCTCTATTTATTTATTAAATAAACCACTATAATAAACAATCTTTAGTCAAAAAAAACTCTAAAAAATTTATATAGTATATTTTAAAAACTGTGCTCTCACGTCATATACAATCCTGTTGCTACGTTACAAAGTAACAACCAAATTAATCATTAATAAGTAAATCACCTGATTTCTAACAAGCAATAAATCATTACGATACGGACAGCAAACACCACAAACATTTACTAGACCGTGAAGTTCGTTGTTTATCACGAGACAAAATTTTAAAAGTCACCTTGACGGACTTGAGTAGCAAGACAAATATTTTCCTCATGGAGAAGCGATTTCACCTTAGCGATCTATTGGCGGATTTTCGTGGTTAGTAAAATTAACATATCTGCCAGATATCTTCACCCATTTAAATATACTTAATTTAAATCTTCATGGAGGCAAAATACTGCTTTTATAGTTGAAGAAAAGATAGAAGCAGTGATAAAAGTTTTTGGAATCATGGTATCATCGCCTTTCGAACCGAAACTGAGTCATTCCTAAACATCACAAATTCTCTCATTGATTTCACTGACGTAGAGTTGAACTGTGACCCCAAAATAGCTTTAAAACATTAGTTTTTTCTCCCGATGCCTCTAATGTTAGCGGTATCAATAATCTTAAATACATCATAGGATTGGAAAGAAGAACCTTGACAGCTTAATAATTATATATCATAGTTAATACGTTTCCGAAATAAACAAACCCCAAAACAGAAATATATAAATGAAAATATAATGGTATTAAAGAGATTGTGTATTATGCACGACGTTCAGTGTGTGATAAAGAGCGGTTACGTATGTTCCAGTGTAATGTCGCAAACTTCGGATCGATACTCGAGCATTCTGCCGGCGATTGCCAGTTTCATTAGGTAAATGCCGAGATGGTACCTCAGCCAAGGTACTGGCCGTTCCCCATCCCTTTCCAGGAATGGATCGCCGAGGGACGTTTTATCTTAGGAGTGTGATGGGCTTAGTGCGTGGGTGCCTTTTCGGTCCACAAATTAAGGTACAAGAAAGTTATGCGTTAATATAAAAAATATCCATAGCTGAAAACAAGTTCGTCGAATGTTCCTCGAAAGAAGGTAAAGGTTGAGGAAGAAACGTAACATGGAGCAGCTTAAGCTGCCATACTGTGTGTTTAGTATGGGAGGAGTGCTACCTTTTTCCTCTTCAGTTTGCTCTGTCGTTAAACTTCCTTTACCGGTGAAAGCTACCACTTATGTTCATGTGTGATCTTTTTAATGCGTAAGTTTTACAGTACACGTAAGTATCCTCTTCTTGTACCTTTATATTGTCTCATAATTTATGTAACTGCGTGTTACATTTAAAAAAGTAATTTGTTGATAAGTCATTCTCTTACAGGATAAAATATACGTGCCAGTTTCCACAACGTATTTGGATGAAGTGAATGATTCTTATGATGATGTAGAAGAAAGAAAACGAAAACAAGACCAAGAAGCAACAAGACAGCTGTTAGCTCAGATATTAACAGCGGAAGGCGATCACTCATCAGGTAAAAATTCGTTATTTTATCCTAAAGCGGAGAGGTTTCAAAAAAGAAAAAAGGAAGGAAGGAGAGGTTTCAGTTCTTGTGGTAGTTGTACAATTTTCCTTTCAACAATGTTAATTAACTACATTACTCCTCCAGTGTCATATGTCCGACTGTATTAGTTTTCATCTAATTTCAATTTTAGATTAATTCTGTATTTAGTTAGTAGATATTTTGAATAAATCGAACTGTCCCGAGACACATGTCTCGACGATAAAAGTAAATTGGATCATTAGCTTTTAACGTTCGTGTTTCTGTAATTCTCAAAGCTCCATCGAATACCAAAGACAAAGAGAGAGAGAGCAACTCAAGGATAAAAAAAATGGTTGTCATTCCAAAGACAGTTTTTACTTTCACGTGACATCACCTGCTTGAAATAACAACTATATTTTGACCTCGCTTCCCATACGAACTAAGAATTGTTACGTTCTTAACCTTCACAGTGAGAGATACGTGACATTCCTAAAATTATTAGTGCTGTCATTATCGACACCTGTCTTGTACTACAAGTGTTTTTAAAAAGAATATAAACAGTTACCTTGAAACATTACGTTTTCCCCCATTCCAGAAGTTACATCGATCTTGGTATAAAAATCCTTTCAATTTTACTCTCCTTCTCCAATCTTACCTCGACTTTAGCACAGCTATTATTTTGGCAAGATCCGTCATACAACCGTCTTCATAGTAACAACAATTTGGACTTAGTTGAAATTCTGAACTCTAAATAGTTCAAACACGGTTGGACTTATCTGAATAGTGAACTTTAACTCAGAGACATTATCAAGATCTTCGTGTGCGAAGCAGTACTGACAGACAGAACAATACATTTGAAAACAGCTTGAAAACCGAAGGTTAGTTGCTCTCTCGAAACAACGATTTTGGTGTATAAGTTTGATTTGGTTAACTTGGTATTTGGAGCTATTTGCAATGAATAATTTGCTATTTAGCATTTCAATTCTGATATTTTATGTTCTCAAATTTAGTGTGTATTTTGCGTTAAAGTTATGATCCAAGTTTCTACCGTTGATGGGATGTGTCGGCATCTCCAAATTGTATTTCTATGTTTCACTTCTAGCCACCTATTTTGTCCCTCTAGATTTAAGAACTGAGCTACGACCTCCAAAACAGGCCGAAAACTAAATGTGTTAGACAATTCAACTATCTTTGCTCTACCACAGAACTCAGGTCTGTTATCACCAGTGTGTGTTGTAGGTTTCGGTACTGTCTTCTGAAGGCAAGGGAGAAGGAAATTGCATTAGGTATGATAGGGACGGGAACTTGGATAATGTAAATATTGTTAGGTGGATTTATGTGAGTGTATGTAATGAAGATTTTGTTTTCTAGGCTAGTGCTTACGACAAGGAATGTACTAAGTAAACTGAACAACACAAAATTGGTCCAGTTGTTCTAGTAATACTTTGAGGATGGCTTCATCTGGCCAAGGGACAAAAATATCGTCTAAAAGTCGAACCGAAAGTAGTGGAATCAAAGGTTGGGTTTGTAGGAATTCGTTTCTAGGTTTACCCATAAACAATGAGCCATTTTCGTGCCCATAGCAGTGCTTCCTATCTGAAGGTAATGGCTGTTGTCGAAAGTTTAGTTGTGACAGATGAGAACTAGGAATGTAGAAGGAAGACTGTAGTTTATATATAATTTTTCTGTCTCTTGTTGAGGAAGAATTACAAGGCTGTTAGGCCATAGACATGACGAATGTTAGTGTGCAGGAAAGTAAGATCTATAGTAACAAGTAAAGGTGACCAGACGTCCCGTATTAGCTCTTTAACCAGTACCTTTTGAAGCCTCTGTCCCGAATTTTTTTCAGACGTAAAACGGGACGCCAAAATGTCCCGTTTTTTTGACAGTTGTGTCTTATCGGCACAGAATTACCGCCGAATACATCTTTGTCTCTGCAACTCAACACCTCACTTCGGTTGTTGCCACCCAGTCAACATAGAGTATCGTACGCCTGTCTCATTTGGATCGTATTTTCTACCAACCTTATCGTACGGACCTCCTTGTCTTCCCTCTTGCTAGAACACCTTTGAATCTTCAATACGAGTTAGTATTTTGAGTTTTGACACAGACGTTCAATGACTAAAAACAATAAAACATATCAGCCGTTGAAAAAACCGTTCAAACGTTAATGAAATACTTTGATAGAAGTATGAACATGACGAGAATTTATAATATTAATAAACAAATAGCACAAAATACTATCTTACTCGACTACTAACTAAAAATGAAATGCTTCCTCCTCGTTGGGGTACACGAACAATACGCATTTTCAACTTTGAAAAGTAAAATATATATGCACTTTCTCAAATGTGCATAGTGAATTTCTTGCGTTTTACCTTGGATTTTATTTTGTCCCGTTTTTTCGTTATGGAAGTTATAACGTCAAGACTTCCATTATAAATGACGTTTGAAATGTCCGTTTTCCTGCTTTAAAAATCTGGTCACCTTAAACCTAGTGACGTGTCATGTCGGAAGGAAGAGTAAATAATTTTCGAATTATTTCTAGAAAGTTTTAGATCTCAAATTTATATAGACAGGCAACACTTGAAATATGGATGCAGGAGAGTCGACGGGAAATTGTAGCTGGCCAATATGGGTCTGTCAAGATTACCTGGTTTGTGAATTTTCGGTAGTAGGTAGAAGTGGGAATGCGTGCGTGTGTTCAATGGCTTGTGGAAATTATTTCGTCACGTAAGTATCTCTTTCTCTATATAGGAAAATCTATAATGTACATGACGGTGTACTGAAATAAAGATTTCATTGTTTTTGTTCCAGGCGCTGTTGGTTGTGGAATCATTCAGATGAGTGACCTGAATTGGGACGTAATGAATGGAAATATTTACCCAAGTATGCCGGTGTGCAATACGGTTAATGATGAAACTACATATTTACGTACATTGAAGAAAGAAGTATGGACGGGTAAGTATGTGAGGTTGTAGATAATTTCCAGTAATCCGATCTTGCAACTACATAAATGGATCACATCCTGGTTATTGATATTTCTTCACGTTATAATAAGTAGAATGTGTTAAAGACTCGTATTTAATATGATTTATTACGGTGCACAAAAATCAACCAATTCTCGTGCTCTAGTAGACTAAATTCATGGACTTCCTATCTACTGGGTGACTTGTAAGTGTGAGTCCTGTTCCCGGCTTTTCTGGCTGAGATTTACATGGATTTCCTCAGTTTCATCAGGCGAATGCCGGGATGGTACCTATAGAGCCTTGGCTGTTTCTCTCTCTCTCTCTCGTCATTCCCTAGACGTGTGAATGGTTTAGGTTATAACTACCTTTTCTACTTGTAGTATAACTTCCTGTTGTTATAGTTAGTCATGCCATGACTGCCATATAACATATCGTCGTCAGAACTGCAAAACCCGCCATGTGGCAAAATATTAATTTTTCAGAAAGGCAAAAAAAAAAAAAAAAAAAACTGGTTTGTGGACTACAGTCTAGAATACAATTTAGGTATTGAAAAGTTGTTATATCTCAAAAAATAAAAGTTATTTCCACATGGCAGTTTTCTAAAGTATGTACAGTACATAGAACTATAAACTAGTACCAAAACATGAAAAAGTTTAAAAAAAAAAAAGTGCCACGTAGGGGGGTTTGCAGTTGACGACGATATGGTATTGCGTATATGGAATAATTCGTAATAAGTCAAATGATAATTTCAATGATAATAATGATGAATGAAGATGATGATGATGATGAATAGAAGCTAATTCGTAATTATATTGATAAATATGCAGAGATACTTAAACATAATATGTGTATGCGAAGAATTTATAAATGGTGAGTTCATTGTTTAAACATATTTAAAAGTGAAACAGTAGAGAGGATTAACTAAATTAAATAAGCCAAACTGAAGATAAAATCAATAAACTCTTGCAAAAAAGAGAAAGTTTCTACTACGAACATTGGTGTTGGAAATAGTGAAAAGTTAATATAAAACAGTGAAGAATATAAATCGTTAGTGGAACGAAGAATAACCAACAATTTCAATTAATGTTTATGAAATGAAACTATTCTCAGCAAATAATTAATGAAAATAGATTCGTAAAACAACTAAACGTTTAATAGTTCGTTTTCGAAGCAATTAGTTATCGTGAGTGCACACTCACTGATGTAGTTGTTATTATACACATTCTCTTGCTCGGGAAGCTCTTTCAAGTTTCGCTTCCTTTGGTCTAAATCCTAAGCACTGGAGCATCTTGACAGTCCACGAGAGAAGGGGAATTTGTTATATTGAAGTTACTGCTGTGCGACGCTGCATTTTATAGCTGGACTTGATAGACATGTTCCGGATGAAATGAAGCTGATATTTACCGAAGAAAGAAGAGGGTATACACGTCTTATTTCGTTATAGTGTATTTTAAATTTAAAATATTAATTACTTTCCAAAAATCGAAGTAAGTTACAGTATGTTTCGGGAAGAATTTTCAGTACTCAATAAGGAAGGGGTGATGGATAATTCTAGAGGAAAATCTATGGATGTATAGCAAATAGTGCGTCATTTCAGAGCTTAGATGCACTCAAAGATAGTGCGGAAACATTAAACCTCTGTACGTACTGAC
The DNA here is from genome assembly GCA_022664845.1 of Lepisma saccharinum. Classification (NCBI taxonomy): domain Eukaryota; kingdom Metazoa; phylum Arthropoda; class Insecta; order Zygentoma; family Lepismatidae; genus Lepisma; species Lepisma saccharinum. The sequence goes on along the minus strand of JAGDQP010003496.1, from coordinate 56,349 downwards.
GAGATACAATCGAAATAGTAACCAAGTTTAAATTATAGAAGCGGTGCTGAAAGGTCATTTCCTCACAATAGAGCAAATTTCTTCAAATATAATTTTATTGTGCGGGAATCCACCCTGTAAGCAGCTACCTCGATAATAAACTTCGCTGAACATTTTTTTGAATACGATTGCAGTTATAATTTGTAAAGCCGTCTTGTAATTTTTTGTGATTATGACATGCTCCGTTTGGGTGCATCTAGCTCGGTAACTATGCATTTTGGTTATCTATATATATGGACCTTTTTCGCTTAGAAGACTTACCCATATTTGAATAGTGATTAGACATATCACCGAGCATCCGTAACTCAGTTGATAGATCGTTGGCTTAGCAATCTGAAGGTCCTGGTAACGATCCCAGCGGCCGCCCATCTTGACTGAGGTTTTTTGCAGTCACACCAGGCAAATGCCAGGATGTACCTACAAAACTAGGCCCTAGTCTACTACTTTCGAACATCCTCTCCCCCTCCCTATCCTGACCTTAGCTTGAGATACTTGGTCATAAATAAAAATTCAAATTCAGTAGGAACATCCTTATTAATAGATTGATTTCAATTTTACTTCATGAAAATGTAAGTCGTAATCCGAATTATATGAATAAACCACTCAGACTCAAACAATATGAAGTGAATACACAAAGTGCACCCTCCCATGTGTTATTATGACCACTATCATACATATGTCACACACCGCGTGCATATGATGCTCCTCACCCGTTAACACACTAACGACCTGTCTTAGACAAAGGACGCAACTTTTAAGATCTGGGATAAGGCATGATCATCGGCTATCGAACCAAGGGTGTCAGCATTTCAAATAGCAGGATATGTGAAATGCCTACGTCCTGTAACAGTGATCAAGACGGTACAGTTGTGACTTCCGGATGAGCCAATTATTAATAGAGCACTTATAGAACTTGGTAAATTTATAATCTTGTAGAAACTTGGTAAATATATACATACTGATACAAATATAAAAACATAAATTACATTACTAAGTTTTTTTTGACCAGTTCGATTACGCTTTAGGCGCTTCATGTAGAGGACTAAATTTATCAAGTGGACTTAAAACTTTTTTTTTTTGTTCAGATCTCTAAACGTCTGCAAACCCACATGCAAAGCTCCAGAAAAGTCCAAAATCTGGGGGTGGGACTCCTAGGGGAGGGGGCACAATAACCCCTCAAATTGTAAAATCAATATACATGTTCTGACGTGTTCCCGGCTAACTAGAAATACAAAATTTTACACATGCTTAAGTGATTACTTGTAAACCTCCATAAAAGTTCAAAATCTGGGGTAACATACCAATAAACCCCATCAATCCCCAAATGTACCCCTTAAAATAAAGTGATCCGATTTATAGTATGTTACATATCGTTGAAATTATCTCAACGTGATCTTTTTAGAAACTAGTAGCAGCAACAACTAACGTACTCTTAACTATCATCAACCCCCAATATCTACCCTAAATAGAAAATTAAATTTACAAAAAGTTGTGATATCCGAATCCAAAACACTCCGTGTCAAAAACAAAGCCAAGTTCCCAAGCAGTACAAAAAAGATAGTTGTTTCAGCAGATGGAAGTTTTGATGTATAAAATTGGCCAAGTTCTTTCCCAAGTAGTTCTCATATCGATTTAGCTAAGTTTTATGGAACCACTGAAATTTTATTATACTGCTTGCATGACTGGGATTCTTTCAAGAACTTGGCCAACTGGTCTGGAATTTAATCGAACAGTACAGTGTTTAAGTAAATGCCAGTAGAATTACCAGAGAGTTAACCAAGTTCTTGAAAGAATCCCAGCCATGCAAGCGGAATAAGAAAATTTCAGTTGTTCCATAAAACGTAGCTAGATCGATATGGGAACTACTTGGGAAAGAATTTGCCCATTTTATGTATATTTTTTTTTTCTTCGGAACTTGGGTTTGTTTTTGACACGGAGTGTATTCGATTCGGACACATCTATACATTCATTAATTATTGTTGGATGGTGGAAAAGGTATCATTAAACAATGCACATGCCTTTTTGGCAATAAGAAAATTTTCTGTCTATTCATGGTGGATGGAAACGAAAGTAAATAGTTAATTGTTTGAATATTGCTTTAGATAGAATGTTTTAGCATTTGTGGATATTGAAATATGGAATTTAGAATAAACTAGCATAGTTGATTTGTGTGGTTGTGAATGCGTTTGACATGTATTATGCAGAAAATACATATTGGAAGATTATAGTTCGACACAGTTATTTGTTATCTTGGGTATCTAAGTCCTATTACTTGAGAACTATAGTCAGATACAGCAGATGTTTAGAATCTAATATTTAAAACAGAATTATACTGAAGCTAACCTACCTCTGCTACCATACCTACCTAATCAAAGTAGTAACAACTATTTTGCCTCAGTCACCGGAAGTTCATCCTGTCGAAGATGTGATTCGTCAGTCAGTAGCGTCATACCAAAGCATGCTACGGAAGTAGAATTGATTCTTTAATTATAGAACTTGTATCCCAGATGTCATTTATGTAGTTGCATTTTATATATAACTTCGTTGTGTTGAATATGCTACGGAGTCTCTTGATCCCTTAATTTTGTTTATTTGGAGGGATGAGCCTGTAGAATGCATGAGAGCATGTTTTTTTTTCTTGGAGAAGTTTACCCAGTTCATTGACGTACGTAGAGTTAACAAAAGTACTTTAAAGCAGAACTTACTATTAATTTTAATATAATCTCAAGGAATAAGTTTTCCCAGGTAGATACTTCTAGCATTGATGATAGCGAAAAAAGAAATGTTGTTTTGTACCTACTTCTTTTATTAATTATTGAGTCTTCCTAATTTGTATTAACCCCTCCAAAACATGTCTTAATTTTCCAAGTCTATGAAAGGCCTAATGGGACATGTTGATAATAACCACAATTACGGTACTTCTCTGGATCCAGTGTTTTTCATCGAGTTGTAAAAAGAAGCGAACCCCCGCCCCCCATTTGGTAGTATTAATGTACTATCACTTTTACCTTTGGTAGTATTAATGTACAGTCAGCGCAAAAGTTGGTACCTAGTTGTATATTTCTTCTCCGAATGACTTTGGAATGGCTACACCACTTTGGGTACAGTTTCCTGTAAAATTTAAAGAGAGAGTGATTTTCTGTAAAGAAAATTAATCAAATCGGCCTATCCATTACGAAGTTTTTTGAAGAAGATGCAACGGTATTATGATGCTTCAGTCTTGATGGAAGATCACTTAAGTTCTTGAACATTGACATAAGAGAAGAAAACATTCACAGTCGAACCTGCAGACCATATGGCGTACCCGTTCCACCCCTCGTCGGCGTCGGGTGTGGTACGACCATATGTGTGGATGTCGGCAGGTGAAGGAAAAAATATTCATTAACGATAAATAAAATAATACTTTTAATGGAGGAAGGGAATTTATTGTGGTCATGGAGTTCGATTACTTCAGAAGCTGTTAAGAGTAGTAGACCAATCTTTAAATATGTACATTACTGAAAACTCAAGACAAGATCTTACGTACAAAGGAAATACAAATAATAGCGACAAGCTCATAAAGAAAGTCAAAAACAAGAAAATGAATAAAAGGGATAAAAGGAAACGTTAGAAATAACAGAAATATAAAATAAGAATCATTCTTAAGAAGAAACGGAATGATTTCCTTTAAAAACAAAAAAGTTGTTCACTAATTACCATATTTTGGTGCTGCCATCTGTTGGCCACATTTTTCAACTTTTATTATATTGTTGTTGTTGGTTAATATGGCAGATGTTGTATAAAATCATTCTAATTAATATTTTGATCATTTAGAAACATAAACAAAATGAAGAACAATAAATCATATACATGAAACGGCCACAAAGATAATTTTAATACTGGGTACGAGCTTTAGGTGCTGATGATAATAATTTACCTTTGATTTTATCATCTGATGAAGCTTGAGTAGATCTAGGGAACTTTTGATACATATTTACGGGTTTTATCAACATGTCTCGATACGGCTTTTTATACCTTTAAAAAATTCTAGATGGTGACAGGTGTTTATATAATTGATAATGTCTTTCTGATTGAATTAAATATTTGTGTGTGTTTTATTACAGAAACGCAACATTTTTGGATAAAATACTACGATAATTTGCTGAAGGACATATGCTTGTGAGTACCCTTTTGTTGAGAGGTATCAAGTATTCATACATAAAGCCGGAAAAAGCACAGAAAAATTAGTGGCTTCCTTAACGGGAAACAAATTTTTCCATGCTTTCTATATACAACTTTTTGTGTAAAGTGTATAATACTAATACGATAATATTACAATATAATTCTGGAAACGAAAAGTCTATCAAGTCATTACAAATGATTCGCTTTAGTTTCGATGGGCCTTTGCGTTAATATATGTAATAGAAAATCCTTGTTGACTTTTAGGAATGAAGTAAATCTAAGTAACTCCATAGTACGAGGGATGATGAAAAATATTAAAAGTGTTACTTTAGCTAATGTTGAGATATTGCCCCAACTCTCTTGTTACATCGAATACAACTTGTGTATAGGTAGATCTCCTTTGAGTTGGCCGTTAAGAAAGCGGCCATGATGAGTCTTTATTCTGACCACGTGAGACTATCTTTTAACGGAAACCACCTGGCATGGCAATGCCTTATATACTACAGACTGTCGAGCCAAGAAGTCTTTTCTTTTAAGCCCCTCACTACATCAGAGACGAGAATTCTACATGTACAAGTTGTGCTCAAAGGCATTGAACTTAATGCGTCACGTACTTCTCACATCGACTTATTCGGAAGTTTGTTAGAGTCATATTCAACAGGTTTGCCACTAATCAGGGAATTCAGGGAAAAAACATGATTTTTCGGTAGTTCATTAGGGAAAACGAGAAAAAAAGGGTTATGGGTTCCAAGGATTCGATGAAGGAAATGTAAATTAAGTCCATATCGATGTGGTAATATGATCAGGAACAATTTTGTATGCATTTAGGTTTCAATTTCTTCATTATTTCAGAATATAATTGGTGTTTTCCAGCTATTGAATCATTAGCCATTATGCCATACTAATGTCACAAACCATTATCTCTCACAATAATACATTTTCGGCAAAACTGACTTCAGAAATGTGTTTACCGTAAAATTCTAGCCCAGAATAACATTACATGTCCCCTTTCCCATTTAAGAAAACCAATCGAGATTCAAGATGGCGGGCGTGAAAAATAATCCTCCAACAGGTAGCGCATTTTACCCAGTACCCATTACTATATATTTGCTTTCCATTTCAGAATTTTACAAATATAAGGGTATTTGCACACTTTTTCTTCACTCTTCAAAAACAAGAATCTAAATCATCGGTATCTCCCAAAGTAATTGCGTTCGAGTTGCCAAAATTTGCATGTGCACATATTTTGACATTCCAACCATGAGGGAAGAAAAAAAAATTTAGAACTTGTTTCTGTCCCATCAGTATGTTTGCTTGTAAGCAGTATTAATTCTTATACGTGACATTTCAGCTTCTCTGATTTACGAAACTTTTTTTTTTTTTGTAAGTCTGGTATGGGTTTTTCATTTCTCATCCGGCCACCTGGTAGTTTTTTTTTGTTTTTTTTAAAATAATAATTAAATTATTTTCAGACTCACTATTAACAGCTTCCAGTTATTTCATTTTACTATGTTCAGTGTATGGGAGTACTAAGATTTTGTTAATCTGTCAGTAGTTATCATACGCAAAAATGAAATCATAGGGAACTCTGATGTATCATGTCAGGTAAATTTGGACTTTGAAAAGCAGGGGCAACCATTAGACTCAATTCACAAGATGTGTTAACTTAACTCCTATGTTCGAGTTGTGCGGGGGAAGGGGGAGTGCTCATACGCTATGATGCGTGGTAGCTATCAGTCGTTAATGGTTTATGTATAAATCGATTCATAATCTAAACCGTATATTGATGCGCATCCTTTGTTTATTTTAACTGGGGATGCTATATATGTTTCTTTGCTATATCCTAGTATGTTAAACTGGAATACCCTAGTAGTATGTGTAGCTCATCGATCCTAGTAGGTATTGAACCAGAAAACTGGAATGAAGTAGAATTACAGTCGCATTAACTAATGTGGTGAAATATCTGATGTTAAGATTACACAGATGAAAGAACGCGTGTTATCTCCAGTCTCAAATCTGCCTTAATACGTCCTATAAACTAGAAAATTTATTTAATTTACATTAATAAACCGGAATGGGACGTGTATGCGCCTAAGTCCGTCATGAGTCCCTCGGCGAATACTCTTCCGGAGACGGGGAAAGCCAAGACTTTCAGAAATGCAAACAGGAAAAATCAGACTCCTGGCCTCCAATACCGATCCAAAGCCCGCTATCACCTGGACTATAGTTACTGGTGGGCTGAAAGTCAGTAACTATCAAGTACTGAAATAAACATACTGGCATCCGTCTAGGCATTCATTTCTTGAAAGTTTATGATGATTTAGGGACTATGTTTATTCCCCCCCCCCAAAAAAAAAAACTTTAAAAGAAGTTTGAACATATAGGCGTTGTAAATTAGTTTGAGTGTTGACTCTATGTTAAGGGAAAGTTGGTGCTCAATAGTTCTAATGTTTCGTAAGATTTCTGTGTTGATATTGATTAATTGCGTGTAATATAGTGATATAGAAACAGTGCCATTATTTAAACAATTATACATCAAGTCATATAATAAGGTGCATATTGTTTGGTACAAATAGGTGGAGAATAAAATCCTACAAACAATTCAAATTTTGCAAAACAGCAAAAACATGATAAATAAGGAAAATAATAATAATAACAATTATAACTTACAACAATTATGAAAGAAAATCTCGTTCTGGTATTGATTTATGCCTTTAATTCTTTTAACCTAATATAATTTTGATTAATTAAATTTAGATTAGTTTCTCATCCCTTACCCATCCTTTTTCATCATGTTGCACTGTGTACAGTATACGTTTGAGTGGTTACGTCCGTATTAAAATCACAATATAATAAATCGTTATATACTCACATACTCGTTACGCAATGTGTATATGATACTACACTAATAGTTTACAAGATACAACCATTTGATGCCTCCAATTTTGGATATAGCGTTAACAGAAATCTTTAGGATTTCTTATATTCTTTGACTGAATAAAAGCAGTGAGGTAGCAGAAATGTCTAGTTCTTTTGTGAATATACTAGCTGAGTTTTGAGCATTTATACGTTTAGTATTATAGAGATATTATCAGTATATAGCCTTGTCATATAAGGTAGTTCGATGCTCAACTAAAGAGAAATTTTGCTTATTTCTGGTATTATAGCTGTGTTAGTCTGCTACACAATTTATCGTAAGGAGGTGTTTTTTTTTTTTAGTATTTTAAATATGCGGTTTGCTTTGTATGCATTACACCAAAATACTATAATATTGTTCAGTAGGTGCAGCTGAAATAAGCTAAAGTAAATCGTTGTTAAAATAGCATCACTGTGTATATTTCTAACTACCTTAGTTTCTTAATGAACACTATTAAGTTTCTTGCGAAGTTCTGATATATGCTCATCCCAGGATATATTTTCATAGATCCAAATTCCTAAAAACTGCTTGTTGCAAGAGTGGTGGAAATTGATTATTTGTGTCTTTCCGGCATTTACTATAATTCTATTCATTGTAATCTAGTTACCGAGCTTTGACATAGTCTCACTCACGTTTTCTTTTATTCATTCTCCTTTAAAATCACATTGGTATCATCCACATTGTGTGCTGTTTTAACCGGCTTAGTGTTGTGGTAGATCGTTGATATATATTAGGAAAAATAGGTCCTATGACTAACCCTTGAGGTGCTCTGCAAGAGATTATTCGCTTTTTTTATATATGTTGTGCAGTTTGATCTAATTGTAATTCATTTGAATTCTGCACGACGAACTAAACTCTTATCTTGTAATGTACTCATACTATGAAATTAAAGCATGAAGTAATGAACACTGCAACAGTTTAGAATACTGTAACGTGTTCGAGTTTTATACAAAATATTGTATGTAAGTAAATTAATTTGCGTTACATTTTGAAATTTGATTTCTTTTAGTTGTCCTTCGTTCCGAATATATGAAGGAGGAGTTAAAATAAAGTCCGTTGGACAAGGGCCTGTTACAGAACCACTGTGGATACAGGTACCGCCGTTTTATAGAATTGTGGTAAGTCATATGTGATACAGAATGTTTTTTACAAAGTTAAGTAGATAAATAACCTTCCAGTTCTTCCGGCATTTCAAGCGGTTCAGTAAAAACTTTTCGAATATCGTAAACTTTGGTAAACTTTATTTTTATATGGGCCAGTCTAGTAACTTTGGACTTCGGCCCGTCACGATTTGCCTTTAGCTTTTAAAATCCACACCCATGCCCCTGCCGGGAATCGAACCCGGGACCTTCGAGCCGATAGCCTACCGCCGCAGATCGCTCGGCCACCCGACCGGCTCGAATATCATATTTCATCTGAGCATTTATAGTCTACAAAATAAGGAACCTCGTATTTGTGCCTGTATTGCCTGGTGTACTATAAAATTATACTCTGTAGTATTTCTATTAAACACAGCTCCCCTTTTCCCTCCCTTCTTCGGACAGGCTTTATTTTAAAGCAAACAATGTCTTCCTCAATGTGACAATAGAACGAAACGTGTATTTCATCTCTCTGAACCATCTATGAAGGCAAGTTTTTTTTAAAAAATCTTTTGCTATATTAAGCGTATAGACTTAATACACAAGAAAGAGAACTTATCACTTCAAACAAATCAATTGAAGGGTCAGGGAAAAAAACAAAACAAGGAATGGCCATTTTCGGGTTATGTGCTTTTTCTGTTCGTGAAACTTCTTACTATTGAACAGAATATTCCTTCCGTGCTGAAACGTAGAACTGTCCATGGAAAAAGCGGCAAAAGTATTGGCGAACTCATTGCTTTGTACAAGGTTTTCAACATTAAAACACGTTTTTTCTCGGAAAAGCGTTTTCGTGACATTCTTTATTTTTTTCCCTTGCCCTTCAGTTGAAATTTTTTTTCTCTTAGTACTATACGCTCAAACATTAAAACGCTTACCTTGTACACGAAAGTTTCGAAATACTGTTTTCTTTTTTTTCGCTAACTTCTTTGCAACTAAATAATAAGGTGAATACAAAAGATAGATTCAGGAAAATGATATTCTTAACTAAACTTGTGGGTCTCAACCTTTCACTATTCGAGATAGACTTTTCTTGAAAATGGAAAATTAGCTTTAAAGTTTTTTTCTCTTATTAACAGGAACCTTCTTTTCATAGAAATGAGACATTCTTCCTATAACAAATTTACTAACAAACAATTATAAAAGATACCAAAGTTTTAACAACTTTCTTTCCTAGTTTGTATTCAAAATGATATAATTTTTTCCCCGTTTTTCTCAAACAATTTTTAGAAGATATAGCAAAGATACAACAAATATTACTTATTTTCTTAGTTTCTTTATATTCCTTCGAACTGAAATACGCTCTGGTTAACGAAGAGAATTAAAAATGCGTATTACTCTCTGAATGTTAGTTAGTTCCTTACTTTTGCTTTTATAGATGTTAATAAATTAATTTCAGCACTTCATAGTCAAGCTAATTATAAGGGATACTGTAACCTCTGTAGCATCGAATTCTAATTTTAGACTAGTAACTTCTATTTAGGAAAATTGAAAGACTTGGTATGGAAAAGTGTTGATTTTTTTTTTTTTTAACTTGAGTGGATTTCTTATTTAAATCTTACACTAATGAAAAAAATCTTTGTTATAGAGTCAGAAAAGAGCTCTCAGGACACCTTTTAATTTTACAGTTGCTACTAAAATCTTACTGTCTGCCATTTTACTATATTGTAATAAACTTCCATATAGCTACAAATAAAAAACTACTATTCTACTTCATTGGTTGCAGTTTCTCAGGATCATTAAAAATTTCATTTTTTTCACTGCCACATAATTTAACTAACTCACTCGGAACTATGAAGTATGTATAAAAATTTCATGACACTTTTTCACTTTGTAATTCGTGGAAAAATAAATTATTTTAGAAAAAGACCACGTTAATAATTCAAAGTCATAGTAGATTGCCACTATAACTGATTGCGTTTAACTGTTTTAAATCTCGTTAAAAATTTCACTTGTACTTTAAGTCTAATTTAGAAGTACGACTTTTGCTTGTACTCATTTCTAACAACTGATTTCAAGATGACTACTTTCAAGTCACATTGCTGCCGCGTTGAATTACAGCAGCTTCACCAAACTTAAGTATGTCGTCCATCTTTAATCCAAGGTATTACACACTCTATGCAATGCACTGTAAAATACTTTATGGATAGTTTTCGAATTATAAGGAATGTGGATTGAAGTTATTTGAGGAAGATCTTTTTATTGATTTAGGACTGCCTGGACTATATAAAGTTCAATATTGTATTGTTGCAACATTGAGCAAAGATTTTTGTAATTATTGTTTCGTACATTATGTTTCAAAAACTTTTGATCATTCAAGTCTAGTTTAGTTGAAATAAACCATATCAAATATTCGTTTTATAATCAAACTTGTATATGTGCCGGGACTTCGGCGAAGTTCTGTAATCCAGCTTCCGTAGAGGTAGATATGGCGCTGGAGATATCTGTCTACTCACACTCTGCCTCGCATCGAACCCCAAACGGGTTCCCTTGGTCCCTTTCTTAGAAGCATGTTAAATGATTCATTTGAGTAGAAATCTCAATTGTCTGCCTTACTTTGTTTTCACATTTATCTGTCATTATTATTTAAAATATTAAATGTTAAAAGATAGAGGATTTTACGTTATAGTTGTATTGCATTTCCAAAATTCATTTATTTTAATTTTATTGTATTTATTTATTTATTTTTCTATTCGTGCAGCCCTTATCTTGAGCGCACTCTAACGCAATTAAGTGGGCAGTGACGCTGAGTAAGGTTGTTTTTATGAGCTATAAAAAAACTAAGCAACTCCAGTCGCTCCCAACAGTCAACACTTATAAATTATTTGTTAAGGTCTATTGTTGTGACGATCCTGAAAATGTCCGGTCTAATAATAATAATAATATCCTGAGAGGTCTCTAAGGTACTTCAAGATTCTGTTAACTAGTTGACAGTTGTTAACCTATTAACTGTTAATATTTTAAATGCATTTTACTATCTTTAGCAATGAAAAGTTTGGTTTCAAGCTTTTCTGATTTTAATGCAAAATTATTCAATAAGAACAATCATTGACGGAATTCAATCTACATTCAAGCATATGTATAAAAGGATAGTACGGGGAGGAACATAACGGCTTTTATACTACTTTTTTTTAAGGTTCGAAGGTCTGATGGATATATATCCTATTGCTTATCCTGATATAAATTACCTCTCACACGTATATGCTTTCTCCATTGAAAGGTATTTTTAATCTTGTTTTGCAGGTTTTTAATTCCAAATGTGATAGAAAGGACACCTTGTGCAGTCTTCTGAAGAGTAGTGTAGGAATAATACGTCCAATTGGCGTAAGTAATCTAACGAACAGTATTCGTTTTGTTTGCTTCGTCTGTCTATTTTGTTCAAACTCAAGTTGATGTATCGTCTATTGAAATAAAGGGGACGATCTAGACTCGATTGACTTCGGAATTTAGTGGCATCTACAATGTAGATTCTATTCGTAACTTTCCACACACATACACCCATGGTTTAACCCGTTATAATATTATAATCAAGGATTTAGCATACAATATATTTTAGGAAAATTATTTACTTATTTTAACATATTTATTAGAAACATGATTTTAAATGCTAACTTTGATAAACTAATGTAATATTCAACAGTTATTATTCTTTGCATGAGAAGAACTTTGAAAAGTCTAAATTTTGTTAGCATTTTCCCCAAATGTCGTGAAGTTCTTTTGCAAATCTGAATCATCTTGCTCATTTTGCCAAAATAAAATAACATGCAACAATTTAAACGCTCGAACCAACCTTTGTCAATTGAAGAAAAAATTTTGACAGTGAATAATGTCCATGTTGCTCTTGGAAGGCATTTTTGTTTTACAGAAAGAACTAGATTCTCTTCGTCACTCGAAAAAGGATATGATACACACGTGAGATGACGATTAAATACATTTCTGGGTTATTCTGACATACAGTTAAGCCCGTCTCAAATCTGAGGCATTGTCTCTTTCAGAGTACAACTTCCACAAAAAGTGATCAGGCAGAGCCGGATTAACGTATGGGCTGTAAGATAAAGATAAAATGAAATTTATGGGCGATAAAAGCACTAAAATGGGCTGTAGTCCAGGGGCCTCGCCAAAAGTAAATAAGTTACCTATGTAAATAGTAGCCACAGGGTCAGGGCCGTCCTAATGCATGGGCACAGGGGGCAGTCGTCTGGAGCCTCTAAACATACACCCCTTATACTAATCTAAATACTTCTTACAAACGTTGACTTTTCTAAATACTTAAGTAGATTATATTTTATTTAATTTGAAAAAGTATTGTACGTCAGTTCCCTATCAGTAAAGGCAAATGTTAAGTGATAACTGGTAAAATAATTAGATTTCAGAATCAGCTTAGATCACTAAAAGACATGCAACGTATGACGTTGGTTAATGGTTCTTAGCATACTATTCACATTGTGTTTTTTAGTGCAGGGATTCTCAAACTTTTAGTCCGAAATTGATACTTCCGTCGTTGCACCAAGTAATATTATTCAATTGTCAAGGTTAATATTTAAATTTGTACGAGTTCCATTGCTTATTATATCAGCGAGGCAGAACATTTGTTAGCATGTTTGCCTTGTAATTAGGAGGTCTCAAGAATGATGCCCAGTAAAACTTTGGTAAACTTCATTTTGTATGAGCCAATCTAGTAAATTTTGACGTCGACCGTCACGTTCTAGTTAAAATCCACTACCACAAACATCCATGCCCCGACCGGGATTCGAAGCTGGGACTTTCGAGACGCTGGCTTAGCGCCCAAACCCGCACGGCTACCAGGTCGGCAACGATTCCCGGTGCTGAGCATCCTTATTTAGGTTTTCCCTGGTTCCCTCAATCACACTAGGCAAATGTTGGGATGATACGATGGAGCAACAATATAAAAAATATGAACAAAAGTAATTGAATTATTTCTGTTAGATAGATGACATCTACATTCTCTGATAACAAGTCTCTTATTTAAGGTAATACGCGTATTATTTTTTTAAAACTTTTGCTTTGTATTGATGTTCGAATGGAGTCGCCGTGGCTCAGGCAGTAGCGCGTCTGACTACGAATCTGGCGGCCTGGGTTCAAATCCCGACTAGGACGCTGTAGGTTTTTCTTCAGTGCTCCCATGCCTGCCGCTTTGAAATTTATCAAATTGAGTACCAGAGTATCCTTGGTACTCTTGGACACCTTGGTAGGTACGGGCGTTCGAGTGAGACTGTTCACTGACCACCCCACCTCACTTCACGCCTTAGGTCGAGAATACGTGGAACGCTGTCTGCACATCCTCCATACGGCTTTCACGGAATGTGTGCATTGCACAGAGGATAGCTGTACTTTTTTTTTATGCAACTGCGCAATAATTTAAATAAGTGAATTTACATGTCATTGTTTTTAAGTATCGGAATACATTTATTGAAAACCAGTGTACCATGAATTAGTAACGAAAGGTCTCTTTTACTTTGTTTGGTGCCAACACAATTCTGTGAACGCATGCAAGACCTGAAAAAAGACATTTTATCTGTACAGGTGCCCAGGTTTGTTCTCTAGAAAAATAGTTGTCTGAACACAATAGTTGGTTGTCCAAAACATGGTGTTTCTGTACAATCTCCCATAAGGGACTTTTTTTTTTATCTTTAAATCTGTTTTTCCCGAAACTGCAGAAATGTTACTAATCAGGTTCTTGAATTTACCCACACAATTGCAGTTGGTTTTTATCCTGGGGAGCTAAAATCAAATTTGGGATAAGTAGTGTCAATTTTGAAGATTCTTGGGCTGGACATCAGATATTTCCTTGTTCAATCAGTGACAATGTGTTAGGTCAGTTATACGTTTATTGTTAGTTTTTCACTAAGCTCACGTACGAGTATCTAAAGGTTCGCGCACCAGTACTGGTACGCGTGCCATAGTTTGAGAAATTGCTGTTTAGTGCAATAATATCTGAAAGTGATAAATATTGGAGTTATCAATTCATGTTGGGATAAATTTAGATTTATGAGTCAAGATACGAAGTCGTTATTGGCTGTTTTCTAATATTTTAAATGTACTTAGTTGAATTCGAATTTTAAAAATAAAACCCAGACAGCATTGAGATTTGCGTAACTGCTTGTGGTGAAACTTATGATTTATTTTTTATTGTAGTATTACATAAAAGTTTTTAAAAGTGCATATTTATTTTACAAATAATAAATTTTGCTAACGATCTAATTTTATTTACCGTTCCCATGAGTGTCTGTGCAAGCAGGGGCCCGAGTAAATTGATTTGTTCAAGGACCAACAATGTTAAGACGACCCTGCACAGGAGACAGGTAAATGGGTCCCTAACAGAGTCAATAGCCCGGATCCCCAAAAATAGCTTAATCCAGCACTGGGTAGACATAAAGGTGTAATGTACTTTTCCGTCATTCACCTGGCAGAATTTAGGGAAATCGCTGAAAATAGCTAAGGAAAACTTTAATGAGTAAGATTTAAACATGTAACACCTCTCCGTATTCCGCAGCCTTCGCCACCGGAGTCATTCGCCTTAATATTTGTATGTATCTACTACTTTTGTGTTTTACTTATAACGTTCATTTATGTTTGTTTTTGTTTTTTATTTAAGTTTTTATTTGTAGTTAGTCCTCTTCAAAGATATGTGGGAGTAATATGTTTGAAACGTAAATACGTGTTAGAATATTAAGTCTATCAAGCAACAGAAAATCCGTTAATCCTAGGGATGAGTAGAACTGTTCAAAAGAATAGAAAACTGGAGATCAATTATATTAGAAAAGAAATCCAGAGACAAATAATTTGAATTTCTGTCAAAACTAGTATTTGGTGTTTTTGTTCAAAACGTTTCTTTTGTTAGTTACTTTGTTTAAAACTCAGTGTTTGGTCGGTTTGTTCAATACTAGAATTTGTAATGGGTATGTATTATATGGAATTGAAGATATAGAAAGCTTCACCGAGTTCGAGTTTTATGCAGTAGATGGCAGCACTGGAACCGGTTTGGAAGTGAAAACTCTGATAAACAAGTACCGTTAGATGTCGTGATTAAATGCTTGCGGGAATTTTAAATGATAGAACATTAATGAATTGATGTTTTCATGCTGCTTTTTTACATACGGATTATGTTTTTGTTTTATTGTTATTTAAACCTCGATGCGATTACTGAAAAGTTTAATTAATAATTCGATGTCTGAATCTTATGCACGTAATGTATATGATATGATATTAAGATAAGATAAAATAAATTGTATGGGCGGTAACAGCACTATGGTGATATGATATTGTTATAGACTTGCTGAGTTTGGGTTAGTGAGGCAGAATATCCACAATAAATGAAGTAAATTGGATATATGAATAGTTTATATTACCTGCTTTTTATTACGACTGACACTGTTGATTATTCTGAGGTGTAACACCTTAGGCTATCATTATCATAATAAGTGTCGTCCCGCCTAAGCTCTGTACTAAGTCCTGGGTAACAAGGGGCATCTTATTATTACTCTTCTATTCCCTGAGATAGTTATGAAGCGGGAGCGTGAAGCTAGTTTTGCAGTGCGCTAGGCCCTGAGATCAGTTATGAAGCGAACCGAGGGCTTGAAGACAGCTTACTAAAAGCTCGATATATAGATAAGAGAATATCGTTGATATCCCTAACCTTTTCAAATTTCAGCTTTACTTTCAAAACTAAAAATACGAAGGCCATTTTTGTTAAAGGGGTAACGTGGATGATGTTAACTGAATACGAAGGTGCATAATCTGGTGATGTAATCTCCTATTGCTACTGACATGATTCCAAACATCAGGCACTCGGGGTATATCAGTGATAGCATTATTGACTGACAGTGACCGAAGAGAGCGCGCTATTTTATATTTGATATGGAAGCGTCTCCCTCTTGTACCTTCATCTTCGAGAACAAATCAATATTACATGGGCTCATATCTATCGAATAACGGGGTCAAGCATGTTCCAACCCCCACATAATCAGTAGTGCCATCACATTATGACACCTAACAATGTCGTGTAGGACAATGGGAGGCGATATCGATATGGTCTCTTTCGCTGAACCTGGACGGAGATGATATGCCAGATAGTAGGAATTCTATGAGCACTACGTGTGTTCATTTGTGCAACAGTGTGTGCAAGGAAAGTGCGTCCAGGTACTGTTAATCTGTTGCGTTCCGAAGACGATGCTCTCCGCCGTGTTCTTTGAGCTGTCTCACGTTAACGTTGAAATGCATTAACTTATTTGTCAACAGTTCGGTATGGAGTCGTCAGGAACCCTCAATCTTTTGTGACGTTGATGCACATTTCTTTCCCATGCAGCCTGGAATTTTGTGAATACATGCTTGGTGCGTAAACATTATTTAGGGTAGACGCACGCTCTGGTTCTTTATCTCTAGCGCACTGCAAAACTAGTACGTCGCCACATGCATGAAACATGAGAAATGAAAAGTCGCTCGTCATTTGTCATAGTTTATCTCAACAGCCACTAGGTGACACAGAAAACAAAAAGGGTAATTTTAATATAAAAGAATTTAAACAAAATCTTCGATGACATCAAAGATAAAAATCTGAGGGTTTGAAAAAAAACTGAAGTTTGGTTTTTAAATAAACGAAAACAGTATTTCTCAAAATCGGTAACCTGGATTTTTTCATTCTAGTTAAATGATCTTACTAATAATAATTTGCTTCTTGCATAAGTGATATGTTCATTTATGTTTAAAGGGTGTCGGGAGAAAACGAAGAATGTCACAAAACAGTTTTATTGGGAAAATCAAGTTTTAATTTCTTCATCTCTTCATGTTTAAACGGCTCAACAATTATGTAATATCGTATCCTGTGGTCATTTATGAACATTTTTCCTTCGTGCTTTCTCACAGTTTTGTCAATTTTCCCTAATGGAGTGAGCATTTCAGCACAAAATCGCCATAAATGGACATCCGCGGTTTTCCTCTGATATCCTTCATTTGTTCTGGATTTGAATTTTGAAAAGAAATTACTTGTTTCTGTGAGTTCTACTTAATATTTTATACGAGTGTTCTTAACAATCATTTGCATGAGTAAGAACAGAGGGGGGAGTGAAGTAATTCTCTTACGACAATATGGCCTTGTATCTATCTTGAATAGAGAAAAACAGCTTTCTGACAAGGCTAATCTTCTTTAATAACAAAAAGAAACTAAAGTGTAACAGTTTTGGAAGTATACCACCACCTTCTTCAAACTGCTACAACTCTAGATGCTCTTTAAAATATGGTAGTATCAGTTCACAAGTAGAAATAAATATTAAGGTGTATATATATATATATATATATATATATATATATATATATATATATATTTCGAATTCGAAGGCCATCTATAATAAGAAAGAAAATGTATGTGGTAAGTTAGGAGAAAATTGTTAGACAAAACTTGACTCACTTTCGCGTATGTTTTGACAATATATGAAATGTGCGTTGTAGTATGGGATCACTGTTATTATAAAATAAAGATCTGAAGATTATAAGGATATCACTGAATTTTTAAACATCTATTTAGTGTGACGTTGTATTTTATTTACAATAAGCATACCGTAATAAAACTTGTCGTTGGGTACAGAATATGTAATACTTCAGTCTTAGTAGACGACGGAACTTGTTACTCGTTTTGAATTTACACTGATGATAGATCTGGTTAAAAAATAAGGAGAAACACGAGCAAATTTCTCTCGACCTGTCCTGCGAACTTTTTTAGCAACAGCCATGACCTTTTTGTTGATTTTACTGTCCTTGAAAATTGTTTATTCAAATGTTGTTATATTCTTTTTCTAGTACGTATTTGACCATGGTTATAGCGTATTTTTTCTGGACGATAGCTGTAAAGCATATCAGTGTCATTGTGAAAAAGAATCACTGGTTGGAGTTGGTGCACAGGTTAGTACCTTAGCTCTTAAATTTAGGATATCGAAATATTTTATTAAACTGCTAGTTTTACTGTCAATGCCTTTATCGTATATGCTTTCACTGTTTTAATTCCTGTTTTAAATCTTTCCAGGCCTCACTTAGTAAGTCAAATGGATAGAGTTAGGTATGTACGAGTTCGGCATAAAAGAGTGTTGTAATAGTATCAGCTCGCCGAATGTTTCTTTTCCTGCAAGTGGGTTTATCTTTTATTACATTCCAGTCTTGAGTATCTTCTGAACTATTACTTTCTAGAATTCCAGCACCATTTTGCTTGCTTTAAATTTCAATATTATGGTTATTTTGTGAATATAATCTGTTCTTGTAATGCGGTAGTGTAATTTTAAAAGAATGACAGTTTTCGGAATGACATCATAAGCAAGAGCAATTATTGAAAAACGGTAGGTATTCCGTAAAATTTTACGTCACAATTCGTGTAGTCTTTGCTAAACAAACAAATTTGATTACAAATCACTTATGCTTTGCAAAATGTGTTCTCGAAGAGGGAAGATAAAATGGATTTCTGTAACCTTATCTGTGGTACACAAAAGTTCACATTCTCTAATGGAGAGGGACAATTAATTTCAGAATGTACAATTTTCCTAAGAAAAATACTACTACTTTTCTTTCTCGTGTTTTTCAAAGATTCTAATCCTACGTTGTAAGTTATTTTAAGAATGAATACTAATTTTACAGGAACTGTGTAATTATTCTAAATCTTTTTCTTGTACATAATGTGAACACCTAGTAATATAAAATTGCATCCTATTGTGATGGAGAAGGAATTTAAATGGAAATTAGCTTTTTTATTATTGAAACTGTTTGTATAAAGAATTGGAGAACTTTAGATCTTTAATATATATATATATCGTACAAATACACATAGGAGAAGGTCGGATACTCAATATAATAGGTAAAATTTAAATAGAAAGAAAAGGGATGGTACTTACGTAATATCTTGACGAAAATCACGTTAACAATACAGACTTAACACTGTAGAGTTACTTAAAATTTTCTCATATGCGTCATCAGTAGAAGAGAATAAAGAATTTCGTTTCACACGTGTCCACAACTTAGTGACCGTTAACGTGATTTTCGTGAAGATATTACGTAAGTACAATCCCTTTTCTTTCTATTTAAATTTTACCTATTATATAATTCATATAATTCACAGTCATATTCAATCCATTACTGTATGAGGCCTCTCCCTTAGGGAGGAGGTGGATATATATATATAATAAATCACAGCCATATTCAATCCACTAGTGGATGCGGCCTCTCCGCGAAGGGAGGAGTTGGTCTACTGCTCCCACGCTGACCTAACAGGTTGGGAGAGTAGAGCCTAAGCTCTCATTGTGATCGCCACTATCTTTTATTCATAGCAGCTCCCCAATTTCATCACGATGCTGGGTGGCATATATATATATATGAGAGAGAGAGAGAGAGAGAGAGAAAGAAAGAAAGAAAGAAAGAAAGAGAGCAAAGCCGAAAGGGCAATTTGAGGTGAATTTATGATGAAAAGTGAGGAAAATACTTAAAACTTATTGTTTCGTAGACGTACACGTACACAACACTAATATTTACATAGTTTTTTGCAATATTTCGGTATTAATACCGTAAACTTGCTGTAGAGGAAGAGAGACTCTCACACATGGATAGAACAAAAGACTAGGACGACAGTAGCGGACGGCACATCGTTTGGAGAACAGTTGACTGCTGAATGGCGCGTGGAACAATTGACAACTGTACAGGGTGTAAGTACTGGATAGGATTGTGAGGAGAAGTGTTGAAAATGTAGAGAAAACGAGTTAGAGTTATTGAAGGTTAAGTCCAGGGTACATTTTCGCGCTGTAATGGGCCTTCAGACATCAATTAAGATATTCTGAAAGAAATAATGTTTTTGAAGTGTTTTCAGCACATTTTTTTTTATTCAATATAAAAAGGATTTGAAGAAAGAAAAGTAACCAGATTTGGGCGAAAAACAAAAATAATTGTAATTTTATGAGAGATAAAAGCCCTGAAGTTAAAACATTGTCTGAGTTTAGCTTCGGTTTTGTTCCAAGGTTTTGTGAAGAAGAGAAGTTTTGTGGTATGCCACTTTTGTGTGGTATATGGCTAAGGACGGTTGTCTATGGCTACGGGCAGTTGTTTCTTAGGAAGTTGCTTCGCTTCGCTATGTGGGATTCGAAAGTTCTGTCGTCTGACGTAACGCGTCTTGTGTCTGTTGCTCCCGACTGGAAATAGTGGTTGAATACGTTAAATAGTGAAGAATCATCATGTCAGTTTCTTCGTTTATAATTCGAACAAATTAAACGTAAGTTTATTAAAGATAAGAAACCCGTATTATCGAAGTACTCTAAACAGTTTAAACTCTTTGGTTTCCTTTAAAGTACGGAGAAAAATAATTCAAACCAATATTGATTCTTAAGTAACAGAATTAAATAAGTAAATTTCCGTGAAAATTAGAAGTCATTAATTTTTGTTCTAATTGAAAACGTTTCGCGATAGTGGTTGCTTCGTGGTAATATCTGAATACTAATAAAGGCAATGACTTTTGGTTTAAAGTAGTTTTTCCATTTGTAATATAAAAAGAGCCGTTAAATAAATGTCTGCAAGAGAAATAATTGAAACTAAAGTTTCGGGATTGAAGGTTCATTAGTTGTTCATTAAATTTAGCTGTAGCTTAACTTGTGGAAGTCGTGTGATTTCGGAATTGATTTAAATTAAATTTCAATGTGAGAAGTAAATTGGTCGTTAAAGTTACCTATTTTTCCTGCGGAAGTAAAAATAAAGCAAGGGCATTCTTTTCGTTTGAATTTGATAATTTGGAGAGTTAAGTAATCTGTTTTTGATTAAATCAGTAATTATAATTGCGAAACCGAAATTTGACTCTATACGAAATTAATTCTTATAGTCTGTTAATTCGGTATAATAAGCGTTTAACTGGACAGCTACCTGTAATCGATTAAATTGATTTCGATAAAATTCTAATTAACAAATCTTAATAAATCGGCATAAGTAGTTATCGTGTAACAATTATTGAAAGTTTTGGTTTAGATATTCGGAGTCAACCCTAAGTAGAGGTGTTTACGATGATGACTTCACGCTTGGATGATTTTGGGTTAAATTTGAGATCTGTGAAGCGGAAATTTGGAGAGTCGTTTTTATTTTTGAGAATCTTGGAAATTTGTCGATCGTATCCAATTATTGGAAGTAGTTTCCCATGGGGAGGACGACTTTGTCTATGAGGCAAGAAGGCTGCAGCGGATGGATTTTGCTTTAATTCTGTTTACTATCTTTCCTTCAAAAAGGTAAGCACAAGTTTTCTAAGTTCTTAGTAGTTTGAATGTCTGGAGTGTGAGTTCTTGTATTCTGATTCTAAACTTGGGAACTACTGTTCATCGCATTAGGAACGAGTTGAATCGTGAGTTAGTTGATTTTGAATCGAAAATTCCTTTCGGTTCCAACTTTGTTCTTGGAATACGTTTCCTCTGGAATTGTTCTTATCTCTCATAAATAAAATTTAAAAAGTCCCAAATTAATAAATTTAAAATTAACTATTTGCTGGTATTTAATTGTTCAGTGAATTAAATTGAATAAGGTTCTTGCTGCTAGTTAATTGAATTGATTTAGAAGCAACAATAACTTCATTTGTTTATTGACAATTTCAAATCTGATTAGTTGTAAATATTCAGCGATTTGATTAGTCAAATCTTGGAGCGTAGACGAATAATAAACATTCGAATTTATTTTCGCAAGTGTTTCGATTGTCGAATAGAATCCAATTCATTTTGGAAATTGTATATTTTTGAAAAATAAATTTATTAAACTCATGTGATTCTTTTGTGAAAAGGATCTTACTGCTCGAATTTTGCCTGTTCTGGAATTGTTTAGTCAATCTGGACGCGGACGCTTTCTGACCCGAATTTAATTGGGGGCTACTTGCGCTTCATTCTGAGAATTTTAATTTTATTTCAGTTTGTAAATCTGAACTATTTTGAATTTTCTGAATGATCGGGGAATTAGGCTTAGCGCCCAAACTATGAATAAAGGCCTCCTCCCAGAGACTGCGTGTTGAGGTACTGGTCGTAGGGCGTAAAATATGGATTATGGCAACCAGGACAGATAGGTCAAAATTGGTATTGTGAGACTCGGTGTGTAAGGAGACTTGGGCATGCAGATTGTTAATAGTGCAAAAGTGGCGATGGCTATTAACACGAATGTTGAGAGGTCCACATAAAAGGCTTCACAGAACTTGCAGGTATGTAACATTAGATGTGTGGCATGTACCCTTGGGATTTAGGGTGTCCTTACATCTGGGTCTCTTGCATGCATTGGCGCCGGTTTGTGGTAGTGGCGAAGAAAGATTCGTACGGATCAAGATTTTTCTAAGATTAGGTGGATGTTGAAAAACTAATTAGGTTTGGGGCGTAGGGGGAATACTGATCTTGTGTCTGGGTCAGATTGGAGAATGTGGAAATGAGAGTGTAGGGTTTGTTTTACCTTGGTTAGTTTAGGATGGAACTGGGTGATTAGAGCCGGTGGTTTGGGGTTTGAGTGGGTTGAATGTGTGAGTATGCACGGCGAATCTGTTTTGTTACAAGGTTAGGTGGGTAGCCACGGTTGACTAGAGCTTCCTGGAAGCATTGGTTGTACGTTTCAGTAGCAGAGGTGGTGGAATTCAGGCGTTGTCCTCTAAGGGCAAGGAAGAAAGAAATCACTTTCTTGGTGTGGTAAGGATGGGAACTTGAGTAGTGTAAATACTGCATGTGGTTGGTAGGTTTTATGTGAACGGAAGTGGTCAGAGTGTTGTTTTCTAAAGTGATGTCCACGTCAAGGAATGGGACTCTTTTGTTAGAAATGGAACAAGTGAACTGGCCAGCACGGCATTGGTTCGCCAGTCGGGTAGCCGTGCGGGGTGAGGCGTTAGTCCAACGATGATCTTGGGGTCCACTATTTTGGAGAAGGTTCTTGGATGATATCCTGATGTTATGGAGTCATGGTGAAACCAGTCTCAACACATTCCTAAAACAGATGAACGTTGTAGAAAAGTCTCCATCTTGGATTCAAAATGGTCGCCCAAAATAGCATTTTCCACACCGTTTGAGCTAGATAAATGAAATTTTACATGTAAGTTTAGCATCACAAGTAGGTCACGACAATGAAAGAAAACGTTAAAGAAAACGCCATCTTTAATCCAGAATAACCGCCCCAAAACCTATTTTCGAAACCACTAAGGCTAGAGAAACGAAATTTGGTATGATGGTGTACCATGACGAGTAGGTTACTAAAAATGGGGCAAACCTTCCCTTTGGGAGGAGCAGCCCCCCCCCCCCGTG
This sequence comes from Lepisma saccharinum, assembly GCA_022664845.1. Lineage (NCBI taxonomy): Eukaryota > Metazoa > Arthropoda > Insecta > Zygentoma > Lepismatidae > Lepisma > Lepisma saccharinum. Next base: position 32,815 of record JAGDQP010003496.1, on the reverse strand, counting down.
GGAGGGTGCAGATGGGCACCATGGTGGTGCAGTCCCGCAGAGCCTCCCCCTAAAACTACTGAAGTTGGGGGTGCAGTCTCCCAGCGACGCAAAGCGAGTCCACATACTATAAAGCCCCATAGTCACTGACTGACTGATCATGAATATTCCCAGGCCAAACTACTGGAGCTAGAAACACCAAATTTGGTACGAAGGTGTATGAAGAAGACTGGGTAGTGGAAAAAAATAGGACATTTTGAAAAAGTCGCCATCTTGGATCCAAAATGGCCGCCAAACCCATTGTTGTATAGAATACCCAGCCTAAACTGTTGGGGCTACTGAAATGAAATTTGGAACAAAGGTACATTATCCATAGTAGGTTACGAAAATATTACCAATAGTCTCCAAAGACGCCATCTTGAATCCAAAATGGCGGACCCTAAAAATCCATTTTTTACACCATTTAAGCTAGAAACACCAAATTTGGTATGAAGGTACATGACCACTAGTAGCTTAGGAAAATAATAAAAAATGTTGAAATAGTCGCCATCTTGGATCCAAAATGGCCGCCGAACCCATTGTTGTATAGAATACACAGCCTAAGGGGCTGCAGCTAGAAACATCAAATTTGGTATGAAGGTACAACATCACTAGTAGGTTACTAAAATATTACATTGTATCCAAAGACGCCATCTTGGATTTAATATGGCGGACCTAAGTTTCCGTTTTCCACACCGTTTGAGCTAGAGATACGAAATTTGGCATAAAGGTGCATTATGACGAGTAGTTTAGGTAAATATTACATTTTGGAAAAGTCGCCATCTTGGATTTGAAAATGGCCGCCCCAAAAGCCTATTTCCACATCGTTTGAGCTAGATAAATGAAATGTTTACATGAAGATGTACTATCACAAGTAGGTCACGACAATATAGGAAAACGATAAAAAAGTCGTCAACTTGGATCCAAAATGGCTTCCCTAAAATCCAATTTCCAAACCATTGAAGCCAGAGAAACTAAATTTGGTATGAAGGTATATGACCAAGAGTAGGTTACAATAAATGGGGCTAACCTGTGGGAGGGTCCAGATGGACACATGGCATGCAGTTCTGCAGAGAGATTCTGATCACGATAAAGGGGGGCGCATCCCTCCACGGGAGTCTGGGGTCAGCGCCCCCATCGAAGCAAACCAAGTCCATCCATATACTATAAAACCCCATGGTTACTGACTCACTGATCGAAATTTCCAGGCCAAACTATTGGAGCTAGAAACACAAAATTTGCTATGAAGGTGTAGGACCATGAGTAGGTAAAGAAATAATTCGACATTTTGAAAAAATCGCCATCTTGGATCCAAAATGGCCGCTAAACCCATTGTCGTATCTACTAAAATGAAATTTGGCACGAAGGTACATTACTAGTAGGTTACGAAAATATTACAAAACGTTGGAAAAGTCGCCAACTTGGATCCAAAGTGGCGAACCCTGAAAGTCCATTTTCCACGCTGTTTGAGCTAGAAACACCAAATTTGGTATTAAGGTACATGATCACCAGTAGTTCAGGAAAGTTACAAAATGTAGGAAAAGTCACCATCTTGGATAAAAAATGGCCGCCAAACCGATTGTATAGAATACACTGCCTAAACGGCTGCAGCTAGAAACACCAAATTTAGTATGAAGGTGTATGACCAAGAGTAGG